>JAJJMC010031074.1:468108-581463 GCA_023531435.1 Papaver californicum
ATAATACTTGCAAGAAAATTATTCAAAATCATTTGTACGTCAATATAAGGCACATTCACAGATAGATACCTAATTAACTATCGAACTGTATTCAAAGCTTTGTTGCATTGCATGGAAGTAAAATTATTCACTATAATTGGATCCAAGTACTGGGATTCTAAGATCTTCATAACAGAAGAACTGCAGCACAGGCATGATAATTAGTCAGGGCAGTGCAAGCAGTTCATTAGTCACGGCAGTACAAGCCAGGCACTTGCTAGTTTCTTGATCAACTTTCAGTTCCCCTAAAACACATGTAAAGGTTCATTTTTGCGAGCTGGGATTTCCATAGCAGAATCTCTCATTTGCTAAAAGAGATTTTCTTTCACTTCCTCCTTTTAATATAAGAGCCCACTTGAAAATTCAAACACATCCCAATGTAAACTGTAAGCAACAAGCATACAAAAAAATAGTTCTGTCATTCATTTTTTGTTCTGTGAACAAGCATTACAAATTACTGCTATATTGAGGCTAGACTGAGCTATATGAGGATACACAGAGAACTCATCCATGATTTGAGTTACAAGTCACTCAAAAGTATGCCCAAATATGCTACTTTATACCTAGATCAATGGGGGTTATAAATGCAGTTTATATGGATTTGATAACCCTCTTGGGAACATTATACCCCCGGAAGCAGTAAACTAAACAAGCTCAGCATTTATAAACAACAAATACCTCAGAATTAGAGAATATGTCACCAAGGCGTTAAGCCATTCAGTCCCGAAAGATGGTGTTCTTTATAATTTGATATCCTCACAGGCTAAATTTACATCAAAACATGCATCTAAACTACTAATTGTTAAAAGAACATAACAATATGTATGTCTCATAGCCAGTCCCTAGATTCATAGCTTGTAATCTGGGTATTATTTAGACATATCAAAAGACGAACAAGTGAAGTTCTCATCATCTCAACAATCAATTTTGTATTATCTGAAAATGACATAGTAATTATCTCTCATTAATCTCATAATAACAGTAATACTATTATTAATCAGTTGAATTTGGTGCAGTCCTTCCTGATCTCTCCCTCACTCCCACTCTTCACACCAACTCTTCCCAATTTCACCATGGCCTTTCCAAATTCCTCAAAAAACAATTTTTGGTCCTGGGAATACCTGTTAACTAATTCACGAGAGAAACCATTTGCTCCAAAAGCCAATTCATGATCTGTCAAGAGCAAACCTTTCCTTTGTTGCAAGCTTATATAATAGTTATTATCGAAGAGAAATTCAGTATCTTGGTCGAGAGCTTCCGCAACATTTCTGTCGATCTTCGGAAACGGACAGCTGAGAATTACTTTCTCTCTGATTTTAGGATTCAGTGTTGTGTCATTTTTGAAGATACGATCAGCAAATTCTATACAATGTGTGAATCCTATCGTGTGTGCTCCAGATAACGTGACGAGATCCGCAGTTGACAGTCCGATCGATTCGAATCCACGGATGAGACTTGTTATGTTCTCGTTGGACTTCGGCATCAGGAGATCTGCTTCTGTTGCATTGGAGATGAATCCATCTCTTCTTCCTTTCTCAACATCCCAGTACGGACCTCCCCACTGTAGACGTCAAATTCAACATTTTTGCCTTTTAAGTAATGTTTAGCAACATATGTCTCAAAACAAAAAACATGGAACTTTCAACTTACCCACATAACAACTTCTCGTGCCAGAATAGCGAGAATATCTGAGCATGAGACCACCCCAGGACACTCCATTTCTAACGCTGCCTTAGCCTTGTCCACAATGTCAAATGCATCTCCAGCTAGAGAAAGGTTGATGGATGCGTTTCTTTCAGAATTATTTTCATCAGTTGGTAAAATCAAAACAGATCCATCACAACCCTGCAAAACAAAATTACTGATTTTTAATTTTAACTTTTACAATTGTTAGATAGATAAGTTGGAAAGGAAGCCATTGTTCACTTTTAATTGTAATACCAATTAATATAACTTCTGTTGGTAAAGAATTAATGTGACTTAGAATATAATGTGCGGAAATGAGAAATTATTGATGTACTAATATCAGAAAACAAGAGCTGATCATAATCATAGAGTTTCTAAAAGAAACCAAAGGTGATAAATTAAAACACGAAGCTGAGGAAGAGAGAGATACCTGCACATAACAATCATGGAAGAAGAGTCTTAGGGTCCCTGGAATGGTGATATTAAGAGCCACTGGGAACATTTTTTTCTCTAGCTCTTTGCGTATAATGGTCTCGACTTGAGGGCAAGATACATCATAGAAGCCCACTGAGAGTGAAGATGATGAAGCTGATGATTGATTGTTGAAGTAAAGAAACAGTAGGGCTATGAAGAGGAAATGCATAAGACCCATTTTTTTCCTTTCCTCTCTGTGTGTTAATTGTATCTCTCTCTCTCTAAGTGATTCCATTTTCTTCACAAGGTATTTATAGCAGCATTTTTCAATAAGAAAAGCAAAATGGAAGAAAGAATTAGAGAGTTAGTACTACACTATACTTATTATTCTTACATCTCTTTTACATTCCTTCTCATCTACACTGTACACTTGGATTTTAGATCAATACGCTACTAGCGTGCTTGCTAACCAGATATATATATAAATTTTGCTTCACTAAAAAGTTGTTTTTTACTTTAAGGAAGTCATTCTAAAATTTAGTTTGTTACTTGACTTTTAGTTTTTTAACTTAATTTAGTCAAAAAATTACTACATGAGGTGGTATTCAAACACTTTATGCAAGTTCATATCTCTTCTTTTAATTCTACCAAAGGCATCTCAATCAATCTCTATCGGAATAAGAAAGCTTCCACTAGAAATTTGATTTTTGATTTTCTTTTTTTGGTTTGTTTGTTATACATATTCATCACAAAATTATTAAAAAAAATTACCAAATTCCTCCTAGAATTAATAACACTATCAAATAAAAGTAAAATTTGGTAACTTTCTTTATGTAGCAGTCTTGATCACAATACTCCCTACACCTAGAAGTGAGCCAAGTTTAATGTGGGTTGTATAAGGGATAGTACATGGAAAGCATGAGCAATTCAAGATTTAATATAGCACTCACTACTTGAGGAAATCGCATATTTATTTTTGGCTTTGTTGGGTTGTTTTGCTGTGTTAAATATGTATGAAACGTTAAAAATTCTTTAATCCCAAAGTTTTAAGTGTCACACGTACACACTTAAATGCTGCCGGTGCTCGGACCTGCTTGGGCAATGCTTCTTGAAAACTTGCATCTACACATACAATTAATGACCCAATCCATTCAGATTTCATTCACATTCTATCTTTTATATATATATATTCAGTAGAAAACACATTTGCTTATGATTAAAAGTACTAGAGCAATACATTCTAATCAAACAACTTTTCTACATAACATAGCATAGAACAATGTTGATAAAAAAAAGTAAGAAAATTCACACAAAAAGAAGAATGACGGACCTTGTTTACGATTAGAAAACTTAACATTTCTAACCGTAAGTAGTAGTTACGGCTAGGTCGACGTATGGAAAAACCAGTCGTAGTGTAATATTTTATAGTCGTAGATAGTTTTCCTAGCCATAATTAGGGCTAAGATTTTTTTTATTGTTTACGACTAGGTCAGTGCTGAAAAAAGTCAGCCGTAAAATAATTCTACCCAACCATAAATGGTTATTCCTAGTCATAAATGACCCTAAATTTCCTGTTTTGATTTTTTTTTTTTGTTATGTTTTGTCGTTTTTTTGTTATGTTTTGTTGTTATATGTCTATATGTATTGAACATGTCTTCTTAATTTGTTTTAGGTAACGGAATGAGAAGAAGAAGAGAAGAACGCAAGAGGTAACACCAAGAGTTGAAATGACTCCAACCCCTCGTCACAAGAAAAATTTGGGTGCGGACAAAAGGAAGAAAGATGTAGTTTTTATTGGTGAACAAAGGGAAGAGGTAACTGAACGTGCACTTGTGCTTTTCCACCACAACAAGAACATGAGATCGTGGAAGAACATAGGGGCGAAACAAGTGTTCGTCTATTGGTTGGTCCCTTCGATGCTAAAGGGAAAGAAAAAGAGAAAGAGAAGAATCCATCTCCTCCTGCAGTCTCTCAAGTCATTAACAACATGGTTCTTTTGTCCGACAAAGAGAATGGAAGACCTTGGGATCATCCAAGGGATAGGGCCTTCATCTTATTTGGTGACCAATACTCATGGGTGGCAAGGGTATGTTCTGTGTTGGTAATAATTTAATCTAATTTAAATATAAAACTTTACTCTATTATTATAAATGTTTTTTGCACTTAGTTACGTAGGATAATACCACAGCGGTCCCGAAACTCAAACACCAAAATGTTAGTTTTTGGCCATTGGATAACAAGAAGGAAGAGGTGGTAGCCTTGGTACAGGTTTCGAGCTTATAGTATGGAATATCCACTGCACATAAGCAGTACGATGTTGTCACTATTTGCTCTTTTAGTGAGAGGTATTTTCTCGAGACAAATACTTTTCATCTTCCGGTGGGCGAGATGACTATCACTCCATGAAAATGCTCTCCAAATTACAGGCTTGTCCATGGACGGAAAAGTCGTGTCTGGGGGTTTTGACAACTCTCTTTCTTTTGAAGATCTTTTTTAAGTTGGATAAAAAATGTCTTAGATGGAACAAACATGAATCTCAAGAAGAGTTTGAGTATGGAGCCGGAAAAATTCCTGAAGAAAACCCATCCCTCAACAGAAGGAAGAAGGATAAGAATGGTGCAATGGCTCCACCCAGTATGACAAGGAAGATAAACTTGAGTCGTCTGAGGGCTAAGTTCCAGAATTCCAAGGGTAGGAAGATGAATGCTGCAATAGTTAGACATACAGCTACATCGTACTTGTTGTACGCACTTCGCACCATCATTTTCCCAGATATGATGGGAAACATGGTGAGCGCTTGCTATCTACATCTCTTGCAACATCTCAGTCTTGATCCGGAGTTCAAAAAGGTAGTCGCGTACTCGTGGGGCACTACCACCCTTTCTTTCTTACTTGAGAGCCTTGGTAAAGCTTCAAGGTAGAACCAAACACAAATTGCAGGGAACGTTGGCTTTCTTCGGGCGTTTTTTGATTTACTATTTCCAATGTTTCTTATATTTTTAAATTGATTTGTGTTTAATATAACTATCTTTTTTGCGCATTCGTGGGTTTACGACCATTTTCCTACCTTGATGAGACCATAGCAACATAAAGAATGACGTTTCCCTACTCCAACAGGAAGCAGATTTCCATTCACAAGGAAAAGAGAATGAGAATAGAGTAAGATGGTGAATATGAGGGGTCAATTGGACACTCTAACAACTAAGGATGTGGCGTTTGACCCGTACGTCAAGCCTGATGAAAATAGTCATGATGCTCATGAATTTACTGATGCGTCCACCTACAACGAACCACTATTTCATCCAACAACGTACGTCATTTACAACTCTCGTAGAACTCTTCGTCAAATTGGAGATGTCCAAACAATTGTTGGCGAAGAGGAGGAACACTTTAAAGTGGACAGACTAAACTCTAAGCTCTTGGCTAATAATGTTAGATTGGTCTACAAACCTGTCCCATCTGCGGCTGATTGGAACGATCATACTGGATCCCCTACCAAGTTGATATGAGTGGATATGAACACTTTTGTGGCACAAGACTAGCCGAGGATAAACTACATGACTTGGTTTTCCAAGTGGGTTCATCTTTATGTGCTCAATATGGATCCGGATACGATACCATATTTCGAAGGCATTGTGGATCATCCAAATTCATCGAAGGGAGCAAGTTATTGGAAGGAGAAGTTTCTTATGGTGGTACGTATACTATTCCATTTCTTATGGAATAGTTTTTCAAATTTCGTATAAATATTTAAAGTTTGAAAAATTTTAATTCCAAAATAGGTCGAGTGAGCTAAGGGGTTCGTGAAGGACATGAGCGGTTGCATTAATAAAATGGTGATATGTTGAGGGTTGATGCACAAAGACGACTACGATGTAGGATTAAAATACTACATGACCCTGACTCTGCACATCTCTACCGGTACAACGATGACAAAGAGACAGGGGAAGAGACGAGGAGTTCCAAAAGAGATAGGTATGAATCTGGTAGCTATGAAATACCTTCTCGTACTCCTAATGGTTCTTCATCTAGCGAAGGTTCAAATGAAGAGGTTCATCAAAAGATTGTTCAAGATCAACCAAAAGGTATAGGAAAAGGTCAAGGTCGAGGACGAGGTCGAGGTGAAGGTCGAGGTTGAATTATTTTTTTCTTATGTTGTTGTGGATATGGATATTTAGTACTTTGTTTACTTTATGGATTTATGGATATTTACTACCTTGTTTACTTTATGGATTTAGGGATTTTAGCTTCAAGGAATGAGTATTAGTTTTCCTAGAATTATTCTTATTTTGACATTCAAAATAAAACATCACAAAACTTAGGGAAAAAATAGAAATCAATGGAAACTTGCGACTAGGTTGAGTCCTGAAAAGCTAGCCGTAAGTATAGATTTTTAAAATTTTGACATTTTTACGGCTAGCTTCAGCTTCAAAGCTGGTCGTATAACTGGAACAATTGAAATTATTTTAGTTTTACAGTTGGGATTATTTGAGAACCCAACCGTAAGTGACCCTGAGTCTATTTGTCCGCCATTTCATATCAGGTTTACGATTGGGACAATTTCAAAACCCAATCGTAAAAAACTTTAGGAGTAGTATACGGCTAGGTTTTTATACTGACCAAGCCGTAAGTGACCCTGGAGGCTTCCTTTTAATATACTTACTTTTATCGTACCAGATATGGTGGGATGAGCTTCTTTTAGATTTTTCATTGCCTGTTTCAAAGCTTTCAATTTTTTAAAAATCTTCTTGAACATTTTTTTAATGCCTTTGAACGTCCTATGTTTATGATTTTCATCTAATCTCACACAAATCTTAAACAAACGCTTCCACCAAGTATAGGATGTCTGATCCAGGATGTCTTCATTGACGGGTTCGTTACTTTGGGTAATGTACGCTTTATCGTAGACGTGCTTGGTGAGCGTAACCCACGCTCTGATAATTGCAACATCTTCATCGGTAGTGTATACCATATTTAGTGCTTGAAAAGGACGGGTGAAAATAAATTGGAAAGTGAAGAATGAGGATGAGGATGGAAGGGATAGGGGAGTATGTGAAAGGGAAAGAATTCCTTTTATATTAAAAAAAATACTCAACGGAAAAAAAGCCGTTGAGTGATGAATAGTAAGAAATATCTCCAAAGATTTTCTAAAATCTATCGAATCTGTCAGTTTTACGGCTAGATTTAGCTTCAAAGATGGATGTAACTAACATATACGGCTAGGTTTTTACACTTATCTAACCGTAAGTGTTTCCAGTACGGTTAGGTTTATACCACAACTCACCCATAAGTGACCCTGAGATTTGTTCTACGGCTAGGTATGTGAATAAACCTAATCGTAATTGCGCATGAGGCTTATTTACGGCTAGGTCGTGGTACCCAATTCCTAGTCTAAACACTTAAAATTCTTTACAAAACTGCATTTTCCAATGCAAATGTGTGATGTCCGTACGGACCGTACCCCAACAACTAGATTTTTTTTAAAATTTCCTAGTCGTTGAGGTCTTCCAACTATATTATAACACACTTTTTTCTCCTCTGAAAATTGATCTCTTTTCAATTCTTAACAAATACTTCTCATTTATTCAAAAACAAGTTCAAAAACTAGAGAAGATGTTGTCATAGCTCGCGCATGGTCGGCGAATTTATAGCATGATCAAGAGATAAACATCAACCAAGATCAACCATCGGATAATTTCTAATTACTTGTCTTTATAATTTTTACATCGTTATACGGCAATCGATTTGCAAGATCATACCAAAGCATCAGGGAAAGGTTCGAATTACTTTATATTCGATGTGAAAGATTTAGATCGACTATGGTGGAAACAAGGAGGATCTATCCTACCATCTGCGGTGAATAAAATACAACTTCCTTAAGCTCATTTCAACTATGCTATGAAATTTCGAAGGACCGTTATAAGAAAACCTTTGGCGAAAAGTTCAAGAATCAAGAGTTCTATGATGTTTTGATGGAAAAGGACGTTATTTCAATGTTTAACTTATCATATAACAATAGTTTCTTCTTTATGTCTTTCCCCTTAATGTAATATCATTCCCTTCAATGAAAAATATTATGAAAATTCCTTCTCAACATCAATAAATGAGTATTAGTGTTCAATCTTAACTCCATTGGAAAAAATTAAACAAATGTCGGGTCACTTATGGCTGGGTATACAACATAACCTAACCTTAACTAGTACCTACGGCTAGCTTCAGTACCAAACCCAATAGTAGGTTACTCAGCTAATTTGTTCTACGACTGAGTTTACTAAAAAAACCTGATTGTAAGTTCCTTCTACGGCTGGGTCGATATCTACAAACCCAACTGTATACACTATTTTACGGCTGGGTTATATGCATTACAAAGTTGTAGTTTATGTTTACGGCTGGGAATTCATACTTTCCCAGTCGTTAGTTAAATTGAATTTTGATCTGGATTTTGATTCTTAAATCATTAAATTAAATTGTATTAGAAACCATTCAATCACTAATCTTTATCAAATTAACTAATTAATCTTATTAATACTAATTAATTTAGGGGCAGTCTAGGTATAATGTAAAATACTAAGATAAGAGGTTTTTGATTTGGATTCAAGATGATCCTATTTTATCATTTTATAAGTCCCTATGAAGCAAAGTCTGCAGCCCCGATAATAGGGTTCATTTATAATGCCAATAGCATGGTTGGAAAGCTTGTAGGCTGTTAATGTGGATTCTTGTCCTCCAGGGCTCAAAAGGTATCCAGTTGCCAAAGTCCATGTTCACTTCGCAGGAAACACCAATCGATGCCATTGGTTCTTTTATATCCTTACATTTCTTTTCTTGCACACCTCTCCGAATTCTGAATACAATATTTTTGGAACGACATGACAGGCTTTGAGAGCCAGTTGTGGCTATACTTCATGATACTTCCTAGAGTGAAAGTTATATGAATAGATCCCTTAGTCTTTTGCTGCTGAGTTTCGATTTCTGTGTCACGTATAGAATAGGGGTTAATTGATTTCTGCAGCAGCTAGGTTAATCAATTTATCTGTCATGCATAGATAATGGGTTAATCGATTTCTATGTAAGCTATAGAGTGGCGTTGATCCTCCCTTGTAGCTGAAGATAAATCGTCCCTCAGCTGATACATTTGCTGCAATGTGAACATCAATGTCTTGGGTTGCCAATTTTTTTGAATTCTCGATACCCTGTTGGAGAATATTCCTGTAACAGTAAGCAAACCAAACAGAAACTTGAAAGAGATTAATCGTTAGAACAAAAAACAGCACAGTTAAGACAACTACACAAGCACAAAGAGATGGAGTTGCCTCTTCATTTGAACCTTCGCTAGATGAAGAACCATTAGGAGTACGAGAAGGTATTTCATAGCTACCAAATTCATACCTATCTCTTTTGGAACTCCTCGTCTCTTCCCCTGTCTCTTTGTCATCGTTGTACCGATAGAGATGTGCAGAGTCAGGGCCATGTAGTATTTTAATCCTACGTCGTAGTGGTCTTTGTGCATTAACCCTCAACATATCACCATTATTAATGCAATCGCTCATGTCCTTCACGAACCCCTTAGCTCACTCGACCTATTTTGGAATTAAAATTTTTCAAACTTTAAATATTTATACGAAATTTGAAAAATTAATTCCATAAGAAATGAAATAGTATACGTACCACCATAAGAAACTTCTCCTTCCAATAACTTGCTCCCTTCGATGAATTTGGATGATCCATAATTCCTTCGAAATATGGTATCGTATCCGGATCCATATTGAGCACATAAGGATGAACCCACTTGGAAAACCAAGTCATGTAGTTATCCTCGGCTAGTCTTGTGCCACAAAAGTGTTCATATCCACTCATATCAACTTGGTAGGGGATCCAGTGTGATCGTTCCAATCAGCCGCAGATGGGACAGGTTTGTAGACCAATCTAACATTATTAGCCAAGAGCTTAGAGTTTAGTCTGTCCACTTTAAAGTGTTCCTCCTCTTCGCCAACAATTGTTTGGACATCTCCAATTTGACGAAGAGTTCTACGAGAGTTGTAAATGACGTACGTTGTTGGATGAAAGAGTGGTTCGTTGTAGGTCGACGCATCAGTAAATTCATGAGCATCATGAATATTTTCATCAGGCTTGACGTACGGGTCAAACACCACATCCTTAGTTTTTAGAGTGTCCAATTGACCCCTCATATTCACCATCTTACTCTCTTTTCCTTCTCTTTATTCTTTGTGAATGGAAATCTGCTTCCTGTTGGAGTAGGGAAACGTCATTCTTTATGTTGCTATGGTCTCATCAAGGTAGGAAAATGGTCGTAAATCCACGAATGCGCAAAAAAGATAGTTATATTAAACACAAATCAATTTAAAAATATAAGAAACATTAGAAATAGTAAATCAAAATACGCCTGAAGAAAGCCAACGTTCCCTGCAATTTGTGTTTGGTTCTACCTTGAAGCTTTACCAAGGCTCTCAAGTAAGAAAGAAAGGGTGGTAGTGCCCCACGAGTACGCGACTACCTTTTTGAACTCCGGATCAAGACTGAGATGTTGCAAGAGATGTAGATAGCAAGTGTTCACCATGTTTCCCATCATATCGGGGAAAATGATGGTGCCAAGTGCGTACAACAAGTACGATGTAGCTGTATGTCTAACTATTGCAGCATTCTTCTTCCTACCCTTGGAATTCTGGAACTTAGCCCTCAGACGACTCAAGTTTATCTTTCTTGTCATACTTGGTGGAGCCATTGCACCATTCTTATCCTTCTTCCTTATATTGAGGGATGGGTTTTCTTCAGGCATTTTTCCGGCTCCATACTCAAACTCTTCTTGAGATTCATGTTTGTTCCATCTAAGATATTTTTTATCCAACTTAAAAAAGATCTTCAAAAGAAAGAGAGTTGTCAAAACCCCCAGACACGACTTTTCCTTCCATGGACAAGCCTGTATTTTGGAGAGCATTGTCCGGAGTGATAGTCATCTCGCCGACCGGAAGATGAAAAGTATTTGTCTCGAGAAAATACCTCTCACTAAAAGAGCAAATAGTGACAACATCGTATTGCTTATGTGCAGTGGATATTCCAGACTAAAAGCTCGAAACCTGTACCAAGGCTACCACCTCTTCCTTCTTGTTATCCAATAGCCAAAAACTAACATTTTGGTGTTTGAGTTTCGGGACCACTGTGGTATTATCCTACATAATTAAGTGCAAAAAACATTTATAATAATAGAGTAAAGTTTTATCTTTAAATTAGATTATATTATTACCAACACAGAACATACCCTTGCCACCCATGAGTATTGGTCACCAAATAAGATGAAGTCCCTATCCCTTGGATGATCCCAAGGTCTTCCATTCTCTTTGTCGGGCAAAAGAACCATGTTGTTAATGACTTGAGAGACTGCAGGAGGAGCTGGATTCTTCTCTTTCTCTTTTTCTTTCCCTTTAGCATCGAAGGACCAACCAATTGACGAACATTTGTTTCGCCAATAAAAACTACATCTTTCTTCATTTTGTCCGCACCCAAATTTTTCTTGTGACGAGGGTTTGGAGTCGTTTCAACTCTTGGTGTTACCTCTTGCGTTCTTCTCTTCTTCTTCTCATTCTGTTACCTAAAAAAAATTAAGAAGACATGTTCAATACATATAGACATATAACAACAAAACATAACCAAAAAAACAACAAAACATAACCAAAAAAATAACAAAACTACATCGTACTGCTATACTCGCAGGCATATGCCAAGGCACACGCCAATGGTCACGCCAAGGCTCACTCCAAGGTACACGCCAAGGCTCGCGCCAAGGCTCGCATCACGGCTCGCACCAAGGCTCGCACCAACGGTCACACCAACGGTCGCACCAAGGCACCCACCAAGGCTCGCGCAAAAGCACACGCAAGCTCCGCAAGCCCGCGGTCTGCGGTGCTTCGGTGCGAAGCACCTCACATGTGTGCATTTGCCCACTAGTCCATTTCCTAAGTCCATATCCAATCCACTAGTTCTTTTTCCTTATATAGAACGTTTGTGGTAAAGAGGATAAACTTCCTCCTTGGTTTTCCCAATATGGGACAAACTAAAGGTTTCTCATTCACTAAGAAGTTAAAATGGATGGCTCTATTTTTTCACCCCAAGTTTGGACTAGTGACCCTTGATCCCACTAAGATATATTAAGTAACAAAAATCATTTTAAGTAAGACTCCATTTTAAATTCTAACATACCCAACATATAATGTTACTCGGAGTAGGCTGGCAACAATCACTAACCAATTTTTTAAAAAAATGATAAGAAAATGCGATTTTTGTTTCTTTGATGTTACAAGTGCAATATCTAGCTACTAAGAATTGTCCTAATTCTCTCCAAAGCCACACAAGAGCTGGTTCAGTATCAACCACCTGGGTGATGATCTTCAATCTCAGAGCTTTGTGATCAGAATTAAGGCTATGTCGAGTGGAAACATCTTTTTGGACAAAATATTTTAAATTATTTTCTTAAAGAATTTAAAACTACATTAAATTTTGTTTTAAATGTGGGGGACGCCTGATCCGACGAGTATTATTCTTGATCGTTTTCTTACCAGTAACTAATCAATTCACACATAATTCTTTTGATTAATTATAAAATTTATGTTCATTGATTGCTGGATGATTTCTCTTCTTTTCTCGCCTATAAAAAGAACCAGAATTTTATATTTCAACTTACACCAGAAGCAGCTGCTATCCTGCCTTTTTTCCCCTTTTCCTACTTTGTTTTCCGTACTGCTTGTTTATTTCTCTTCTGTAACTATCTTGTTGTTAAGTTCGTTTGAGGGTGATTTGTATTGTGCTTATACAATTCATAACAAGCAGTTCTATCCTGGACACATCTCTGTTGTGGGGTATAGCATCTCTCATTCTTGAGGAGTACCCACGGACTATTGTGTTAAGGACAATTTGTTGAGCATGTGGCTCTGTCCTTTGTGTGCATATTAATTCAGAGATTTTATTAACATTAACATCTTCTTCTTTTTTAGTATCTTTATTATTGCAGATCCAACACTATTAAAATTGATTATGGAATAGTCACATTTATTGACAATGCGTCAAACTTTCGGGAATTTTAATGCAAACAATTTCATCTTAAAGATAAACCAGGTTTCTAAAGTTTATCTTTTGCCATGAAAATATCGTGATGGTTACATTATTGAAACATAGGCGAACTGAAAGCTAACCAATGGTTCTTCTACCCATAATACGTGAAAGTATCGATATAATTTTATAGAGTAATTCGTTCTGAATGCTACATGAAAAATATTAGCCATATGATAAAACGGGGAGACCTAGGATGTAGGTACCCAACTAAGAAACCCAAGGGCCTATCTCCAAACCAGTACCAAAAACACAGGCAAGGATTGGTAGCAAACAATTATTTCACTTATAGTTGATTTTCGAAGTCCCAGCATCTGGACTCACTACTAGCTCGACTTAAGAAGCCGACGATTCCTTTTTTATGGTTAACTTGTTCATGAAAATTCATGAATTAATTAGATGGTCTTCCAAACTTGAGATTCACTGAGTCGATGATCTATTCAATATTTGAGATGGTGTTTGAAATTCCAGACTCACTAAATCCCAATGTATTATTCACAATTACATAATCCATCCTTAATGTTCATAAAAGAAAAGAGAAAATACCGTTGGGTGTTAGTATAGTTTCCTTTTGCTACGACAACAACTAGTCAACTATAGTGTTTTTCCAGTAAGAACCCAAAACTCGAGCAGTTTTTCACCGTTAGATTAGCTTCATAAAGAGCTAAAGTCCATTTTTATTAGCAATTAAGCCAATAAAAAATCTTGGATAGATATTTCATAATTCACTATCTGAATATGTTATTGATTCCTTGTGGTTTTAATTCAACTAGAAAACATAATATTTTTATTTATGAAAACTCTAAGTATAATATTCTAGATTAGTGCCATGATTAAAGTTTTCGTAAACAAAGAAGAAAATTTAATTTAGCGTTATACTTGACTTATGAGAGACTATAAGAAGATCATGAGGTATTTTCTAAGAAACAATTCAACAAAAAATAATTATATAACCCAAAAAATTTGTCAAATTCACGTCCAAGAATTTTGATACCACATTTTAAATTGGCTATTAATAATCCGCAAGAATTAATTGGCCGTGAATAATTCAGCAATAATTGACTAAACATGCTCATCTTTCTTTCTTTTTTATTTATTGTTGTTGGATTCGTTCCTAATTTATATGAATTTCTATGAGGACACAAGATCTTGCATTATTTGGTCTCCTTTTATTTCCATCTCTTCTTGTTGGGTCGGGAATCGTAAGTATTGATGATATGTTGAGATCACTCCTTTCAATTGGTGGACCTAATGTCTACCGATGATGGCATTATATGGAGACGGTGCCTCTACTACACTGAATTTAGTCAAAATGCGTATTGGTCCTGCCATAACTTCAAGTAAAATTTTCCCTTTTGGTTTTGATGCTCCCCCATTAAACCCATAGATGGTGTAGCAAGAAGATGTAAATTTATCGTCCTTTAACCCCATTTTTTGGAATGTGTCATAAAATAGCACATTAAGTGCACTTCCTCCATCCATGTGGATCTTCTTTGCATTCCAACCAGACATTGGTAATGTGAACACTAGCGGATCATTATGTGTTTCAATTTCTTGATCAACTTCGTCTGCTGAGAAAGTTAATGGGAAAACCACCTATTCCTCCCATGTCTCTGTGACTCTTCCCGTAACTTTGAAAACCTCATGACTATGAACCCTTTTACATAACTTCTTGTCAATGGTTACGCTCATCGATGATTGACCTGACTCGGTATAGGAAATTGTATTGATGGTTGGATTATTCTGTGGAATGTTTACGTTTTTCCCATGTTGATCCTTGGCGGAGGATTAGGAAAATAAAGAAATCCTTGGGATTCTTCTACTATTTCTCTTTCTTGAGGAATCTCTATTGTTTGATTTTCTCAGATTTCTCATATCATGATTTTATTCTTGTACGGTTCTATTTACAACTGTTTCCATTTATGTAATCTCTTTTGGAATACTATAATATCTTTTTTGTTCAATCTTGTGTTGTCGTAGAAGTTTCTTTGTCAATGTTCTAAAAGAGTTCAAATAATTAGATGTATGCTTCAAAGAATTTTAACATCCGTAATATATATATATATAACAACTTGATTGATAGAAAACATTTTGCTAAGACTTAATTTACCAAATATAGCTAGATAACTTTCCAGCTTAACTCAGGTTTTATAAATTTATCAAATTACCTTTTGCTATTAAGACAGAAGCAAGCTCGAAAATTTAATTAACTTATTTTACTGTTTTAACAAGAATCAAAACTTGGTAGTTGTAATGAAATTTTAATCCATACTTTCAATCGATTTAATGTCACTTAAATTTAATTATTCAAACTATATTCTTTTACAAAATCATTATAAAATATAACATTTTGATAGAAGTTTATGAACAAAATTTTCAAACTCATGATTAAGTGAGCATCTTGGGTGATCAAGAATACTAATATAAATGAGAAATAACAATTGAATAAGGGTTATACATAAATATAACAATTAAATCTATATGATCATCGGTTGAAAGAATTCATGACTAAAAATGTTGCCATGGAGTATTTTAGAAAATAACAAAATTCAAAGTTTTAAAATGAAAGTTTGGACAAGTAGAATAAATTCTTTTATCCATCCCTGTTTCTAGCGCCAAATTGTGACTACCAAAAATCTGGCGACTTTGGATCACAACCATAACAATCAGAAATATCGTAAAAATCAAACCTCTTAAAATGAAATAAATATGTGATAACAATAAGAACATGCTAGTAGAAAGAACAAGTTATTGTAACATGGATCAACACAAGTATTTAACGTGGTTCGACAATCAAATTGTCTACATCTACAGGTGGAAAAGATTGATATCATTTTTATTCATCATTGTGCGTTACAGAAGGATGTTATGTTATACAATTAAAGTCTAATTAATCAAAGGACAATGGAATTATGAAATTAACACAAGTCTCATACCTAAACTCTTTGCTCTTTGTTCTACTCCTTATGTCTAATTTTCTCCCAATTTTTATAGTCCGTATTTCAGTTTGAGAGTTTGGTATTTATAGCCAATTTCATGGGTCCCCAATATAACTTTCCACCTCTTAGTTCTTATCAAATCTCTGGTGCGAAATACATCCCGCAAGACTTGATTTGCGTACTTCATATTTCCCTTAGTTTCTTGTTTGGTATCTCGCACATACTCTGCGGGTTTTCACTCAAGTTGTTGCTTTTGGATTTGGATGAACGTTGCGATCTTGCAAGAATTATGGCATGTCTAACATGTGGCCATTGAAAGTGACTCGTCATGCTTTGCTTTCTCTTGTTCCGCAACTTGTACAGTTGAAACGTGTCTCTCATGCATCGATGTTGTCAGTATCCTTTATTGTGTCCCGCTTTCCTGCAACTTGCGTGTCAGTCATGCAATGAAGCTTATCTGTTTCAGATGTCTGTTTCAGTATTTTTTTAAAGGGTCTTGTTTTGGTGTTTCTCGTTTCATCATAATCCGATACTCCTCCCATAGTTTTTGAACACGTATGGTTAGGGATTTTATACCCTCACATTTTCTGTCTAGAAATAGTTTTTGTGAATGTCTTTAGTGATTGCGTCTGATCCAAATATCATAAGTTCTGTGAAAACTTCTTACACTGTTTCAAACATTTCAAATTGCCCCAATAAGGAAAATTAACTATTTATAAAAACAACGGAACTTTTAATATATTTATAACAATAAAAACTAAATCATGATTCCAAGTAAGAAACTCAACAAACAAAATTCAGAAAAACAAAACATCATTCAAATACAATTACAATGTATATATAGTTTTTTATATTTTGAAATATAAAAAGTATCACATGATCACATATATTTTATATTTGTAAATATAAAAGTAACACTAGAAAAACATAGAGAAACAAAAACATTTAAGAGATTTATATTATGTAAGATGTTACTTAGTAATACGAAAAACCAGATTCGAAGAAAACATGTTTATTATCTGTGCTATTTCTATGAATATCAAATGAACCTCCCCATAAATTCACAAGGTATATCATCCAATTTATAGCATTAAGAATTTACAGAGTGTGTTTCTAAAAATGATAAAAGGTTTTACTTTATCAAACTTTGATACCATCTATTTAAAAAAAGGCACCTTCCTTCTTCAGTTTAGAACACGGTAGTGCTGCAAGATAGCTACCTTAAACTCGATCAGTGATGAACGACAGTGTTTCTAGATGGATGGAGACGTCCATAAATCTCAATTTGGGTACTTGAGTAATGCCTTCTGTTTCAGGTCAGTATCAAGAAGCAGATTAACTTAATAAATGTTATCTTTGTGGTGTGAAAAAAAATAATTATACTATTAACGACGGTGTTTCTAGATGGATGAGACATCCATAAATCTCAAATTGGGTACTTGAGTAAGGCCTTCTGTTTCAGGTCAGTATCAAGAATGAATGAAGTTTGACATTGTATGCTACTAGGAGTGTTCACATGGATGGAATGGAACCACCTCAACTGAAACTAGGCAATTATAGAAGCTAGAGTAGATATGGTGTCAGCAAAAACCAACTGAAAGAAAACGAAGAAATTATAGGAGAATCTCATTGGTTATTCGAGCAACATAACTACAGATTGAAGAAGCAGGTACTGGATGACAAAGTGACTTGTATTTTCTTGGCGCATACGAAGATGATCCAATTGGCTCAATGCTTCTATCAATTTTTGTTGATAGATTGCACTTACAAGACAAACAAGTACAATATGTCGTTGCTAAACATATGTAGCCACACTTCGGACAAACAAACTTTCTCGACGGCATGAGGTTCAATGGATCGGGAGAATGAGGTGAGTTTTATTTGGATGTTGGAAAACTTGAAAGTGATTTACCGTAGCGATCAAATGCCTAGGATCATAATGACGGATAATAGTCAAACACTAATAAATACAATAGAGGTGGTTTTCCCGGATGTCAAACAATTTCTTTGTACATGGAACATATAATGCAACATCAGATCGTATTGCAGGGGCCATAGCCAGAGGATAAAACCACAGAAAGGTAGTGCTCGTGAGAAGGCTGAAGATGATCGTTTTAGTAAACTAACTCGGGAGGAACGAGAGGAAGAAAAGAAGAAAATTGCCAAAAAGTACGAAGTTAATGAAGTGAAATGAAAAAAAATTCAACATGATAGGGATTTGATGGTACATTCAATGTCCGAGGTAGAGTACAAATCTAATATGGAGAGTTTCAAATTTGTTTGAACAAAGGTTGCTGAGAAAGCACTGATTTATTGCGTGAAGCAATTGTTGGAGCCGCACAAAGAAAAGTTTATGTACGCGTATACCAACTAACATATGCATAACAAGAATGAGGCGACAAGTATAGCGGAAAAGTCTCATGGAAAGTTGAAAAAACTACTTCGGGGAAGTCAAAATAATTTGGTTACGGTATAAGAAACTATCCATCAATACACCATGGAGAATATCAACAAGATTCATATCCAAATGGAAGATAGTAGGATAAAAGTTATGACCACGTACTCCGATTACAATACACTGCTAAGGGGTATTTCTTATAGGGGGCGCATTGGGCTATCCATTATATGATAAATGATTATAAGTATTTTGAGGATAACGAGTACGACAGAAAGAAGATTGTTTGTTCTTGTAAGACGATGACATTTATGGGGCTCCCGTGTCGTTACATGATTGCTAGTCACCCCTAAGGAATTCTGTTTGAGCTCGTAGATCTGTTTTGGAAGCAACTTACTTTTACACCAATCCCAATGTAAGATGCAAGTGAATCATTTGTAGACATGGATATTAGGAAAAAAATAATTGAGGGCTACTCAAACAAGAACAATTTACAACGACAAATTTTGATGCACGAGTCGATCTTCGCCGTTCACCCATATATGCAACCGGTTGAAGAACCAACTAAGTTACCGTCGAAAAATTTTAACGTAACAACGAATAACGAACTTAAAATCATTCATATAACATATTAAACCATAAGTTCATCCATCCATCCACACACAAAAATAAAAATAAGGATCCGAATAAAATAACACAAAATAGATAACACAACAAGTCTTAGTTTAATATAGCCAACAAGTCTTAAGAATATGTATTAGGTATCAGCAGCAGGAGGAGCGACACCATCATCTCCACCATCAGCAGAAGTCTCTTCAAGTATTGCATCTTGGGCTCTCCAATTAGCAATATCCTCTCTTAAGACGGATGTTATTTCAATCACCTTCTTAAGCTCCTCATTGACAAAAAACGCAGGAGTTCTAGGACTTCTTTCAGTTTGGTCCGGCTGGGGCAGCAGAGGTCTGGCTTCCTATCAATGTAACATTGTCTTGTTGGACTATAACCTCTTTTACGACCATCCATAATGACTATACTAATAAACAAATCGAACAACAAAAAATGCAATCAACAATTAACAAAAAATTCAATATCACACAACTACTAGTGGTTCAAGCAATCGATAATCTGTAGTTCAACCACCAACAATTTTTTTTTGCATATGATGAAAAGAACATAATCGTTGGATAAAACTATCATTATCTAACGATTCTAACCGTAAAAGCTATCAGAAAAACGCCAAGCTAGAATTGTTGGATAAGAACATCATTATCCAACAATTCTAACTGTAAAACCTAACAGAAAAATACTAAGCCAAAATCGTTTGTTAGTTAACATTTTAGATACCGATTCTTCTTACTTCTAAAACCCAAAAACTTTCATATCTAAAATCATTAGATATAACCAACGATTCTCATCAGGTAGTAATAAAAACATGAAAGCAAGGGAATCGATGGATAATCAGGTGCTTATCCAACGATTCCAATATAGAAAAAGAAAAAAAAAACAGAATCAGTAGATAATAGTGTATCTTATCCAACGATTGTGGTATAGAAAAATAAAAAAATAATAAAAAAGTAAAATTGTTGCATATGATCTGTCGTATCCAACGATTCTGGTAATGGTAACTATGCACGAGGAATATGAAACGAGAATCGTTCTACATGGATCCATCGTATCCAATGATTATGCTGCATGTTCTTCATGCTCATGAAGAACACAACCAAAATTGTTGGATACGATGGATCCACATCCAACGATTCTAGAAAAAATCAGGACTTTGATTCACGAAAATGAAGATTTCTACACATGCATCTACTAAAAATTCTATTATAAGAAAGGGTTTATAGAGATTTATCTTGTAGTTAACTCCGGATGATCCAACGATTGTAGAAAAAATCAGGACTTTGATTCACGAAAACGAAGATTTCTACACATGGATCTATCAAAAATTATATTATAAGAAAGAGTGTATAGAGATTTACCGGATGATCGGATTTTATTTTTTTAAAAGTTAGAGTTAGGGTTTTTAGAATTTGGAAAGTGAGATGGAAATAGAAAGTTATTTTTTATTTTGTTTGATTTTGAAATGTAGTGAAATAAGGAAAGATTTTTGTATTTATATTTTGATTTAAGTATTATGGGCAATTAATGAGTAGAGGGTAGTTTAATATTTTTTATAATGGCTAATTAGACACCCCTTATCTGGCTCTTTAGTTGGGAGCAAAATTGAGTAGGACCAAAATAATTGTTGTAGACCCAATATAACAAGGTAATTATTGATAGTTTTATGGTCCGTCTGTTTTTTATTTTATTTTATTTATTTTATTAAAAAAAAAAATGAGAAAAAAATAATATTATCCTCATCAGTAGGATGTCCGACTTCGCTTGATATCCCCAAACCTCGCCCCCAAATTCCTCACCCATGATGTGGTATCACCTCCCATCCCCCTTGAGCAAACAGGGAACTTATTATTGTAATCGAATTGGACCATTAACATAACGACACGTTGAGGGAGAGGGATTTGGGTGCAAAAATTTGGGGGACAAGAAGTATTTTCACAGCCTTTTTAAGATTTATCGGGGGTTGTTGCAGTTTGGAAAGGTCTCGTCTCTTGATCCTTTAGTCGTCCGCTTCTTAAGTTTAAGTCAGTGCAATACTGCAACGTAGAAAGCAACAATATAAACTTGGGTCATATGTGATTGACACGAGGAAAAAAAAAGGTGGTAAAGAAATAACTTCTCCATGGGTAACAAGCCAGTCACAGTAAAATAGATTATTTTTACTATCAAAATTTTTTTTAATCGGGAATACCCCTATAAATTGAGTAATACTTTTACTTGGTCTAATCTGGAAATCCTGTTAAGGGATTTTTAAAATTTTTGGTAGTGTTGATATTACTATCATATCCTTTATCTATAATCTTTAATAATATCCCTAATCAAGTATCTCCCAATTTGTGGGATAAAATCAAAAGGTTTTCATTCTTCTCCATTTATTCTTCCACATTCTTCTCCTCTTTCTCTTTTCCATTAAAACCTCCATAACTTCTCCTAACCGTTTGATTTCATCGTTGAATTCAAAAATCAATTGTCCATAAATTACATCTACAAATAGCGAATGTCTAGATCGAAACAATGTGCTAGGGGGGCTGGACCTAATCCTGGAATTGCCGCGGAGGCTCAACAAAAAGCGAAACAATTACATCAAGCTAAACTATCCTCCATTGCCACTCAATTGGAAGAAGAAAAAGAAAAGGAAAGTCAAACTCTTGCTCAAATGACTTCAATGAGAAGGTAAGTCGTTCTCAATCTTTTATTTAGTGTTTTCACTGATTTGAAATAGTTAAAATAGGTTAGAATTAAAAAATCCGATGTTCAATTGTAGTTTCAGAGTGTCAATCGTCGTTGATTTAAGTTGAATTCCATACCGACTGAGACTGTCAGTATTGATTTGTTGTATTTGTAGTTGAATACCATGCCGACAGACATAATACTCTTTAAAAAAATTTGCATGGCTTCTGTCGGTATTGTTTAAATTTTTACGACAATGCCGACTGAACCATTTGAAAACTCTGTGTAAAAATGTAATGAGTCGGACCAGTCGGTCTAGTTTGATATTCTATGCCGACTGACATATGAATAGATATAGAAATCTGCTAAAGTCTTCTGTCAGTATTGTTATTTTTTATGACAATGCCGTAGAAAACTCTGTGTAAAAAAACCATTCAGTCGGTTTAGTTTGTAGGCTTGTTAATCTATGTCGACTGATAGTGTTAGTGTAATTTCTCCATGTTGGCATGCTCGATGTGTAAAATGAAAATGTCGAATGAGCTTTATCCCATGCCGACTGAGGTTAATTCAAAGCGACTTTGTGTTATAAAATGTTTATTTAGTTTTTGTTTGATGGATTGTTAGATCAAGAGGGAATAAATCTGGAGGAAAGAAACCTTCTAAGAAGATTACCAAGGAAGTTGATACTTCAACAGGGAGCAATCCTCTTACCTCCCCTGAGTATGTTCCTCCTTGTAAGGGGCGTAAACGTTTGGGTGCTGACAAGAGAGGTACTGAGCATGTCCCGAGAAACCGGAGTATATTAATAATCCAGGAACCCATTGAAGCAGAGTTGCTTGGGACTCAAGATGATGATGAGGATTATGTACCTGATTTAATTCTGCCTCCACAAGGGAAAGAGAAAGCGGTTGATGATGAGGAGGATGTACCTGATGCAGTTCCGTCTTCAAAAAAGAAAGGGAAAGGGAAACACGTTGAGGTGGGAGTCGAAGAAAAAGAAATGAAATGTAAAAACACTTATATCCCTTATCCTAACGATATGATACCTCCTCTTCCTAAAGGCAAAATATGGGGTGACCCCGAGGATAAAGATTTGTTGTTCGGATACAAATACTCGTAGGCTCATACGATATATTCAACATATATAAGATTATCCATATTATGCTTTCTTTTAAGGATTTATGATGTTTTTTTATGTTTTTTTTTGCTTGTAGGATCACAAGGATGCGGTCCTTGTCTGCAGACACCAATCGATGCATGTTTGGGATTTGGGCTTGGAAATGATGGTGTTATAGCCCTAGTTTACATTGCGGTCTGTACCCTATGGTTAATAATCACGTGGACTATGATGTTGTCACGATGAATTGTTTGTTGGAGCGTTTTTACGGAGAAACCGATACCATGCATTTTTCTTGTGGTGAGTTGACTGTGATACCTAATGATGTTCAGCAAATTCTAGGCCTTGAAGTGCGAGGAAAAACTGTTACAAAAGAAAATTACACCGAGGACTTGGGATGGGAACAATTGCATAATCTTACCAATGCATTGTTTCAAGCTAAAGATGCTCAAGGAAACCTTTGAAGGGACACGGATGAGAGAATAGAATAACTCGTCGGGTCCTGAAGATATTGGTCGTACAACCGCTGCCTATATGTTGTGTATCTTGGGCACGAGGATTTTCCCCGATAATAGTGGAAACCAAGTGAATGCTAACTTTCTCCAATTGTTGCGTCATTTAGTGGAAACTCGTGGGGCACCGCTGTTGTTGCACATTTGTTGACTGAGATGCATAAATCCCTAAAGGCAACCTGCAGGGACTTTGTCGGGAACATGACTCTCCTCCAGGTAAAATCGAATCAATTTATTCGTTGTTCTCTTTTTTAATTTCAAGTATATTGGTATAATATTAATTTTTATAAACTTTATTATCTTGATATAGGTCTGGGTGTATGAACACTTCCCATCATTGTTCAAGGATAAGCCATATTTGAGTGCAAATGCTGATTGGGAGCCACAACAAGAGCAGCCTAAAGCTCTTAGATACCGGTTCAAAAGGGGTCTAAAGCCAGGTAACAATAAATGGGATTGGCTTTAAATGAGATAACGACCAAAGAGGTAGTGTTTGATCCTTACAAGGAGGATAGAGAAGACCGCAACTACATCCAAAGGGCAAATGATATTCCTTTTATAATAAACTTTTGTTTGACCCTGGAGGATTTTTCATGTAAAATCCAATCCGTATAATGAGGCAGCTAGGGTACAAGCAAATTAATAAGGTTCTTTATGTGCCTGACCACATTTTCCATCACAACTGGAAAGAGTGTACATCGACCTCGAAAACAACTGTCATAGCTTATGCCCCTACACCATTCCCTTTACATTGGAGGGAAAAAGTCGATAAATGTCAGGTAAATTCCAATGATTGGGTTGTTGTTATCAATGGTGAATTCGATAAACTCTACATCACGGAGTACATAAAATGGGATCATGGTTACGTGGTACGTCCGACAAATGTTCAATTCCTTCCCCAGTAAAAAAAGAAGCCAACCCTTTCTCCAGCTTCTACCCCAAGTTCTTCTCAATCTCCAGATTCTATCGCAAATTTTTTTTCCGTCGTGGTACGTATGTTTATGTTTTTATTGTGGTTTTTTGTTTGTACTATGTATTCTTATTCAAATAACAATAATGTGTTTTGTTGTTACATAAGTATAATTACTATATGTTGTATGTATGAATATGAAAAATAGCGAGGCGCATCGATGGTATTTCAAAATTCTTTAGTTGCAAAGTTGACAAAGGAGTGACGCTGACCACTGAAGAAATGCATGAGGTCGATGAGAAACTAAAGAACATTAAGAATGTTGGTGCGAGGGTGATGTTCGGGAAAAAGAAAAAGAATCGGGTGTCAAAGAAGGCTAGGAGGGAGTGATTTATGTTTGCTTTGAACAATTTATAACTTATTTACTTTGGTCGTGCTAAACAATGTTGATTTGGTTTCACTTTGGTTTGTTTGAATTATGGTGCCGGGACAAAATACTAATGTTTGTTAGTTTAAGGACTATATTTGATTTTAATAATGCAATTAATCTTAAGAAATAGTCAGGTAGTCGACATTGGTTAATGGTCTGTCGGCATGGTCGTCATCTTTGTCGGCATTGTATTTCACATACTTATTTTGGAAGTTTTTTTACTTTGTTTCTGTATTCTTTTTGGTCTTTGTCGGCATGGTATATGTTTTATCATTTCAATGCCGACTAGGCTGTCAGCGTTGTATATTATTTTGTCGGTATTGTGTTGTTCACATAGCTTTTTCTAGATACTTTTCATCATCAGTCGGAATGGTGAGGTCTAAGCACATCAATACCGATAAAGATGTTGGCGTGGATGTTGCAAAAATATTCTACGACCGACGGTTACTGTTAACGACTAAAAATCTCTTACTTCCTTTGGACATGATTCGTGTACTTAGTAATAATTAAACCTTCTTGAGTTTTTCATTCATTAAAAGATAGGATAAAAGTTTTGGGAATACAACAAACATCAATGAATCTCATTGGTCAATAATCTAATGTATCCCGGAGCCTAGCGCTTAAAGTATCGATAACAATCATAGTGGAGAAAAGATCGGTTGTTACGTGTCTCCCACAAACTTAGAACATGTATTTTCTAAAATAATCAATAATAACACTAGTATAAGAAAAGTTACCAAAGTAATTAAGAATATTAAGAACTAAGAACAACCAAATATTTTGATAAACTCACTTTTTCCGCAAGTCTAGCGCCGGGATGATATTGGTTAACATATCTACGAACTCTAACGTACTCTTTCATCTCCCCACAAATATAGTAGTCGAACCGATCATCCAAGTCTTTCTGTTTATGGTGATTAGGATTCCCGTCTAAATCCACCGAGAATTCTTTTACTCTTTTCTAAAATATTAAATACCTTTTGTTAGGTCGCTTGAGGAACGTCAGAATGAACGCTTTAACAAGCATTAGATCATCTTCTGTTGTGGGTGGAAGGTTTGGCATTTTAAAATAAGTTTAAAATACTACCTCTGTTTCAACAAAAGTGTTACTATCACTTTCTTATTTTAGCCTAAAAATAGGATAAAATGAAAAAATGATAGTAACACTTTTATTGAAACGGAGGGAGTATTGATTTTGGGGTAAATATACGTAAGAGTATAACAATATGGACGTTGTTCTTTATATAAAACTCTACATGGACTATGGCTCTAACGGCTAGAAAACTGACCGTTGTGCACAGTCGGCATTGTAGAAAATAACTATTCAATACCGACTGAGCACGTATAGTCAGAGTGTCGAGTAATAATGGTCAGTCGGTATGCTCGATAAATACAACATCAATGTCGACTGATATCCATGATTATATGTTGTTGAATGAGTTTGAGTCGGTACTGTTTGTGAATTTAAGTACTATATCGACTGTGTTTTTTGAACATAATATTATGTCCCCAACGGATTTGGTTTTTGGAAATTGAGCTAGTACACTAGCCGTTGGGTTCAATGGTATATAGAAACAACTCATATCTCCACAAAGAACCCTCATACTTCTCTCAACAACTACTCCTCATACTCCTCTCAACAATTATTTTCTTATTTATTCATCGTAAACATGGCTTTCACTACCAAATAAGATATTGGCATCTTTCGTGCGTGGGTGGCGACTATAAAGTATGACGAGATGTTACACATTAACGATACCAGAAATCCTTTTTGGAACCGTGTCTTTTAGATTTTTGTGGCACAAGACGACAACCAAAATTCAAGAACGATGAATACGGTTAAGGAAATATATTACCAAATTTTTGAATGATGTGGTTATTTTAGAATGACTTTGTCGACACGAAGAACTCTTATCCTTATCGCAACCGTGATATACAAGTAAGTATTTCTCAATTACATGTTTATTAAATTCGATTTGAAATTCAGAGAACTATTGCTCTTAAAGAATTTAAGCGTAACTTTTGGCAAAACATTCATTAATTTCAATTGCTATGGAGTTTACAAAGAAAATGACTTGTACTATAATATAGAATAACTCTTTCAGTGTAATGTTGTTATCATTGTTATGTCTATTCCTTTCATTGTAATTTTTTTTGCTTCTCTAATATACTATGTTCTTTATTTTCATTGTAATGTCTTCTACTTCTTTGTAATGTCTTCTCATTCAATGAAACAAGTATCGTTTATAATATATTTTGAAAATTTTCGTAATAGTACAAAATTGCTCACAGTCGGCATTGTCAGAAAAAACTATATAATACCGACTGAACAATATAATTAAAGTGTAAAGTAATAGTGTTCAATCGTCATTCTCGAAAAATACAAAGTCAATGCTGACTGAGATTCACGATTCACGATTCTATGTTGCTGGATTAGTTGAAGTCGGTACTGTTTGTCAATTTAATTACCATGCCGAATGAGTTTTTTGAACATAACACTATGTCCCCGACGGCTTTGTTTTTTGGAAATTAAGCTAGTACACTAGCCGTTGGGTTCAAAGGTCTATAAAAACAACTCATATCTCCAAAAAGAACCCGCACACTTCTCTTAACAATTATCTTCTTATTTTTCAAAAATACACCCTCACATATCTCATAATTCTTCTCATTTCTTCATCATCCAAAAATCTCACAAATCTCACAAGATTCACATTTCTTCAACATCCAAAACCTCATATTAAATGTCTTTGAGATTCACCAAGCTTGAAGATACTTCCATAGTTCGTGCT
This sequence comes from Papaver californicum, assembly GCA_023531435.1. Taxonomy (NCBI): domain Eukaryota; kingdom Viridiplantae; phylum Streptophyta; class Magnoliopsida; order Ranunculales; family Papaveraceae; genus Papaver; species Papaver californicum. The sequence goes on from JAJJMC010031074.1 coordinate 495,752, forward strand.
TGGTTAACGACTACTGGATATGACCAACACCTAAACATTAACTTAGATCAACCTTTGTAGAATTTGTGGTTCCGTGTATTAATTGTGCTTGTGGTGTTACATGGCAATCCAAAGGGGAGAACAAATCAAACCATTAAGGAAAGATTTGAGTTAATATATGAAAGATGTTTGGATTTTAGAACTGTATTGTCCGATACAAAGTTTGACAATTATCAAGAGTTTGAGCGTTTTGAAAATAAGTCTGAACTTTATTAGAATGTTGTTCTTGAAGATACAAGAAATAATATGGTGAAAGATTCATCCACCGTGATTGCTATCAATTGCTGCAAAAAAGGACATGTATTTCTCTATATGTTAACTCGTGAATAATGTTATTATCATTGTTATGTCTTTTATATTAACTCTTCGAGAATTTTATTACCATTGCTATCATTGTAACAACTTTTACTTCTTTGTTATGTTATGTTCTCTACTTTCATTGTAATGTCTTCTACTTATTTGTAATGCTTTTTCATTCAATGAAAACATGTATCTTTTATGATACATTTTGAAAATCTTCCATCTTGAACATAATAGCCCACAATCGGCATTGTAGACACATATAAAATCTATACCGACAAAGGAAAAAACTCTTATACTATTTAAAAAAGTACTCTGTCGGCATGCTCGTGAACTTGTTAACCATGCTGACTGGGGACAAATGAGACCGTCGACACTTATGTTTTCATTATTTCTATGCCGATTTAGATAGCAAAATACTATGATAGTAAATCATATTCAGTCGGCATTGAATGTTGGATTAGACAACAATGTCGACTGATGCTCCTGACAAAATCAAAGACCATTTTTTTGAACAAGCCAACTAAACACAACGACTACTTTTGAATCTCAACTAAGTAGCCGTTGGGAGCCTTTTCAATATAAGGTTGTGAACAACATGTAATACTCATTTGAAAACCTTAGCATTATACTCAAAATAAATTACTTTTGCAATGCAAAACCATCATCAACTACCAATTCAATTGAAGAGATACTCCGAAGATGCAAAAGAACAACTCCTCCATCATCAATTACTGAAACTAGTGTTGTGGAAGAAGATAAAAACAAAAATACAAAATCAATTAGAGCTATAGAAGAAGAGATACACAAGAGAAGCAAACCAACGAGTATGGAGGAAATAGAGGAATGCAAGAAACGAGGTTACGACCAATTCCAACGAAGGGAAAGGTTAAAGTCCGTTGTGGATGGGATGAAATGAATTAAGAAGTTTTACATCGTCTTAGATCTTCCTGAAAAAGATCTTGATGGTATATTTTGGAATCGGGTAAAAACAGGACCTTATGTTCCTAGGGAGGGCGCGAAACGGAAGGGTCCACGCCATGATTACACGGTCGACTATGTTTGCAAAACGATCCATCATGTTTAAAAGTTGTGCATCAAGTACAACGAGTTTCTCGTTAGGCACAAAGGGGATAAGTTTGCGGCACATGATGCATATACCAAATGGAGAGAACAATCGTTTATATATTTCAAAGCTGCCCAAATAATTGAGGATCGCATAAAAAAGGAATAATATGTAATGTGTTTAGTAAGACTAAGTTGGTCTACAAGTTGTAAGCCTAGTTTAATATTTCTTTGACCTTCTAATGTACTACTAAGTCTAAATGTTGTTTAATGTTAACTCTCATATTTTACTATCACAGTCGGTATTGCATACTCCAAAGTCTGCATTGTCGACCCCTTTTTCGGTATTGTTTAGTTTTCCATCGTCATGCTCAAAATATGCTTATTTTGAGGTTCAAAAGTGATTTAATTATGTATACATTTCACAGCAAGTCGGCACAGTATATTGTCATCATTTCAATACCGAAAGTATTGTCGGTATTGAATAGAGTATGCATACTATACAAATGTAAACCTTGTTAGATGAAGGTTGCCCAACATTGTCAACCCAAGATGGTGATTTGATTATGCATCCACCATTTGGAGAGTTCTTCTTATTCATTAAGAGAAAATCCTTTATAAAAAGGATAATTTGTACTAAACATCATTATCATAACCAATTCCAGTAGCCATTGATCTTGTTTGATTGAATCTTGATCATCGTTACACCATAATTGATTATCTCCGAAGATATACTTGAATATATCATCGAGTTTCGATCGAAAAGCTCGAAGGCTGGGAAATCGAACTTATGACGAATATAAAAACAACTACATGACATGAAGTAGCCATGAGATACCGACAATAACCTAAAAATACAAACTCTAAAACCTAAATTCACAAATAATATAAATTTTTTATTGAAAATATGAAATACTAATTACAAAATCCAAATCTACTAAAGTCTAATATCTCAGATTAGATCTGAGTAGATCTAAATTTGGAGATGAAAAAATAGTAAACAGAAGTTTTGGTATAATTAAAAAAAAAACGGTTATGCACAAAAGGGGGAGAGATCTTCACCGTTAGATTAACTCCTCAAAAAGCTGAATCCATTTTATTAGCAAACAAGCCAAACCTCAAACAAGAAGGCAAAAAAACAAAATCACTTTTCTCCTCAATAAATAAGCACTTAATAATACGATAAGTTCCCGCCATCCTAAAAACCCTAATTCCCAAAACTTTGTATTAAACCCTAAAGGTAGCTACTTTTCTCCTCCATCTTTTTCCCTCTCCACCACCACCACCACCACCACCAAGAAGAAGAGCTCAAAACCCTAAGAATCCATGGAAACCCCAACACCAAAATCAACAAATCTAGTTTTAATTCTTGATTTTGGTTCACAATACACACATCTCATAACACGCCGTATTAGAAAACTCTCAATCTTCTCACTCTGTATCTCGGGCACATCATCTCTCAAAACCATCACAGACTTAAACCCTAAGGTCATTATCTTATCAGGTGGACCTCACTCTGTTCACTCAGAAGATGCACCAACATTCCCCCAAGGGTTTATTGAATATGTTGAATCAAATGGTATATTTGTTTTAGGTATTTGTTATGGATTACAATTGATTGTTCAGAAACTTGGTGGTGTTGTTGATATTGGTGAGAAACAAGAGTATGGTAGGATGGAAATTGAGGTTTTGAGAGAGAGTGGGTTGTATAACAGTGGTGGGATTGGGTCTAAACAGAGTGTTTGGATGAGTCATGGTGATGAAGCTGCGCAATTGCCTGAGGGGTTTGATGTTGTTGCGAGGAGTCAACAGGGTTCGGTTGCGGCGATTGAGAATCCGGAGAGGAAGTTTTATGGACTTCAGTATCATCCTGAGGTAGTATTTTTGTGTTCTGTTCTTTAGTGTTTTAACATTCATGGGTTGTGGGTAGATTGGTATTCTAGTGGTTTTGGAGAAATTGATATCTACCCGGGAGGAATTTAGTGTGAAATTGGAATGTTTAAGAATGCTATAGGTGTAAATTTGGTGCTAAATTGATTGTTTTGTTATGTTGTAGTCACTGATTGAGTAGGTTTAGATGATGTAACAGCTAATTTGGCGGCTGTTCAATTTACCAATATTTGTTTTTGATTAGCGTTATAGGTATCTGGGTTCTATTTGAAAGGTTTGTGGTGGTGTTGTGAAAATTTGATGGATTATGGGTTATACGATTACGATGTTTCTAATTGCTCATACTTGTCATGTTCATTGCCTGGTTTGGGTATTTATTACGAATGTAGTTTTGTGTTCTAGTGTTCTGATTGTATTTTTATTGTATAGGTGACACATTCACCTGAAGGAATGGTAACTCTTAGCAATTTTCTATTAAATGTCTGTGGAATAGTTCCTGAATGGAAGATGGAAGATGTACTAGAAGAAGAAATTAAAGTTATTAGACGAGTAGTTGCGGATGATGATCATGTTATCTGTGCTTTATCTGGGGGTGTTGATTCTACAGTTGCAGCGACTTTGGTTCATAAAGCAATTGGAGATAGACTTCACTGTGTTTTTGTTGACAATGGTTTATTGAGGTGCTGAGTGCTAACTCCCTTTTAAGGAATATATCCTGCTATGTCTTTGTTTGTCGAAGTGGGAAACATTCACTCAGTGAATAACCTTTCCTTGGATGTTTCTGATCTATAGACCTTGGTTTTATCTCCATCTCTGTATTTTACTTGTGCGTTAATCAAACCTTAATCTTGTAGGTATAAGGAGCAGGAGCGTGTGATGGAGCTCTTTGAAAAGGACCTTCACTTGCCTGTTACTTGTGTTGATGCAGTAGACAAGTTCTTAGGCGAGCTGAAAGGTGTAGAAGATCCTGAGAAAAAAAGGAAAATAATTGGAAAGGAATTTATTACTGTATTTGATGAGTTCGCCACCAAATTGGAGAAAGAATTAGGGAGGAAACCTGCTTTCTTGGTTCAGGGAACCCTTTATCCTGATGTTATTGAATCATGCCCACCACCTGGAAGTGGAAGAAGCCATTCCCACACAATCAAGAGCCATCACAACGTTGGGGGGCTCCCCAAGGACATGAAATTGAAGCTTATTGAACCGCTTAAGCTTCTGTTTAAGGATGAGGTTTGACATCAAAATTTTTTTAGGCTCCAAAGCTGTGCATATTTGCTATTTTGCTATGTGTTTCTTAGTGCTTATTGGTTCTTTTTTTAAGGTGCGGGAGCTTGGAAAGATCTTAAAGGTTCCCAAGGGGTTTCTTAAGCGTCACCCCTTTCCTGGTCCGGGTCTTGCAGTACGAGTCTTAGGTGATGTCACGGCAGGAAATGCATTGGAGATTCTCCGTCAGGTCTGCAAACTGTTGATTTGTGGATTAAATTGATAGGGCTTCTTGTGGAATGCTAGCTCTTATACTTGAATAATGTATTTCCAGGTTGATGAGATCTTCATTCAGTCAATCAAAGAAGCTGGACTTTATGATTCCATCTGGCAAGCTTTTGCAGTATTTTTGCCCATAAGATCAGTTGGTGTTCAGGGTGATCAGAGAACACATTCTCATGTTGTTGCCCTTAGGGCTGTTACTAGTCAGGATGGTATGACGGCAGACTGGTGAGTTTCTTTTGTTTTCCTGTTAAATTAAGCTTCTTCTTTCTTCAAATGGTGGTAAAGCAGCATAGGCTGCTTTGAGCTATAAAATTCAGATTGGAACTCTTTAAGATGTTCTGGGATCAGTTACTAAAATATTTGGACATAAATATTCAGAAATATGGCTTGCAGTTTTTTGATGCACTAGTTTGCATCTTTGAACCTCTTTCTCTGCAAAAGCAATCAGTTATTTCACATTTCTGTTATGAGAATTATTCTGGATATGCTTTCATGATTCTATAACTCAGAGACTTAGTAAGTTCATATTATCACGATTGGTTTCTGGCCAGACATGAGTTGATATCCCCGCCAGCAGTGTTATTTAGAGAGTATCTCTCTTGATATAAGCAAAAACATGAGGCCCTCCCAAATCTGGTTTGTCCTTTTCTTTCTCCACAAGTATTACATGCTCTAATACTAACTAACAAACACTACAAAGTTATCCATGTAAACAATTTTTGATGTCTGGAACAAAATCAACCATTCCCTGTTTTCCACTCTCTGGCAAAACATCTGTAAGGGTGAAAGTTGGGATTCATGGAAGCGTGTGGTAAGATTTCACCTATACTTTTGATAGCATCAGTATAATTATGAGGACTAGTTTAGTAAACTAAGACATTAACCAAATGAATTTGATGAGCTGTATCATTTATTAAAACATCCTACTATTTGTCAGATAGACATAAATGTAGTACAATTTTCAGGTTCAAGTGATGTTCAATGCTCCGTCATTATTTTGTTATTTGTTTCGTGTTATGTCTGAGGAGCTGTCTTGGAGAATCTGAATGATAAACTTGTACGATTTAATGCTTGAATTTGTATGCCTTCTTACATAATAATATACAGCCTTAAATGCATGTCAACAACCCACTAGCAGTTAAAAATAGATCTAGACGGACACCTTGTTCCAGCTGCTAAGTTTAGGTCTTCTGGTGGTTTATCACAACCTTCATTTGCTTACTTTTGATTTGAGTTTAACATTGCTCTGTTTAAATATCTCACATAATCTCGATGACAATGTTCAGGTACAATTTTGAGCACAAGTTTCTAGATGACGTGTCCAGAAAGATTTGCAATAGTGTCAGGGGTGTAAACAGAGTTGTTCAAGACATCACATCGAAGCCACCATCAACTATCGAATGGGAATGAAGTTCTGGTGAACGGTATGAACTCCATTGTTTATGTGGGCTTATCTGGTGCCATTTATTTATACATTGCCAATTGTTGCTTATTTATTAGCTTTTCTAGTTTTGCATCTTTTCCTCTCTGTTCTTATAGATGGCATTGCTGAGGTCATTCTTTGTATGGGTGATCCTATAAAAAACTCTTGTAGTGACATGTTGGTGTTTTATAATAATAATAATTATTATTCTACACTTGAATGCATTGTGTTTCCTTCAACCATTTTATAAAATAAGAAAGATTGAGATTTAAGATGATAGTAATCTTTATGGTGATAAGTGATTCTGACCATGTCCAACTATAGTTTAATCCACAGGATAAAAAAGAATCATCTTATTTTCAAGGGTAACAATTAAGATACCGCCAAATCCCATTTATTATGGAATGTCAAATCCCTTATGATGCTGATTAGAAATCTGAAATGTCTGTTTGACTGTTCCCCACTCTTCCATAAATACTGCATGAACATCATACTAATGACTAGTTTAGAAATGCACAAGTAACCAATTGGTGCCTGGTTTGCATGATTCCCGGGACCCTATGTTTCTATAAGAAATCTTTTTCTTTGTTTCCAGATGCCCTAACTCCTGCTTAAATATGGTTCATTCACACACTGGTAAATTCTGCAGTTCTAGAAGCTATAAGAATTCATTACATTTAGTATGTAAGAGTTAGGTTGCACAACTTGGAATATTTTATTGTCATTAAACTAGAGGGGTAGTTTAGTCATATATCTGCTTAATGAGACAAAACAGCTATGTCTAGTCAACAGAATTGCCTCTCCAAAAGAATCTACAGTAACCTCTAAAATTCATGCATAATCAGAAGTATCTCCACTAATCCTGCCTAGTGCTGCCTAATTAACCTACAGATGATTAATGAAGTCTCTCTTTTCATTGACTTAAGATTTTTTCAGTTAAATTAACAGAGAATTGTTCACTGTTGCATAGTCAAAACCCTGTCCATGTCTCTCACAGGCTCACACCAAACTTAATGAGTTGCCCTAAATTGCAGTACAGAATAACAAAGAACAATTCTCTTCTCTCTTTTAATACATCCAAGTGAAACTGTGTAATATTTAAGCCTCCATCTTAGTTGTGCATTTTATACCTTTTTATTTGTATTGTTTATATATTTGTTTTGTTGATCTGTATTACTTGGAACCACATCTTTGTTCTCCAACTTCTCCTCAAGTCTTCAACCATGCCTGGAGATCAAGCGTCCCTCATCCAGCTCATGTGTAGCGGCATGTCAATCATCTAGGGGATGCTGTCCTAAATATAAGGGGACTTGTGGCAGTAGGTCCCAAGTGCAGAAATATAGGCTGTCCATTTACACTCTTGATAAAGAGGCTCGACTTGAAAAATCATTTGGGTCGTCTGTTATGTTTTTTCAGTACCCCCTTACAAGTACTAAATAAGAATCTGTATTTTAAGCACAGTTGGAAGAATAATCCTTATATTATTTAATGCTCAGACACTTCTTTCTCTTTCTATATCTAACCAATATATGTACTTGCCATCCAGTTAATCACAACAAAGCCAATCGATTTTCCTTTTTAATAAATAAAGCCATGTCTGAATCTATACAGCTTCCTGTCTTGGACATATCTAAGCCTATATCTTCATCTTCTTTTACGTCTCTCTGCCAAGCATGTCAAGAATGGGGTTTCTTTCATATAACCAATCATGGAATTTCGAAAGAGCTTTATAGCCGAATTTACTCTATGTCTAAACAACTCCTTAACCTTCCAACAGACTCCAAACTTAATCTTGGTCCTTTGACAAGTGTGGAAACCTATACTCCTCATTTTATAGCTTCACCATTTTTTGAAAGCTTTCGTGTATCCGGACCTGATTTCTTTGCTTCTGCTAAGAGTTCCACAGATGTTCTCTTCAACCCTCCAAGTATTGAATTTAGGTAAAATTTTAATTGAACCATTGATATGTTTTCATTCCCTGCAAGTTGCCTGTTTCTTTGGTGCATTGTTTTGCTTATCTGTTAGTTTGTTGTAATGTATTGGTAGTGAGATAATCGAAGAATATGGAAACAAGATGACAGACATATCAAAGAGAATCATGGCGATTGTATTGAATTGTTTAGGAGATGGTTTTGTAAAGAAGTATTATGAACCTGAATTCAGAAACTGTCACGGGTATCTGAGAATAATCAGTTATACTCCGCCAGAGGTTGTTAAAGAAAAAGAAGAAATAGAAGGACTCGGAATGCATACAGATATGAGCTGTATAACTATTGTTTATCAGGATCAAATAGGTGGACTTCAAGTAAGATCGAAACAAGGAAAATGGATGGATATAAATCCTTGTGAAGATACATTAGTTGTGAATATAGGAGATTTGTTGCATGCTTGGAGTAATGGACAATTAAGATCGTCAGAACATCGTGTCATTCTTAAAAGACCGGTAAACCGTCTTTCTTTAGCCTTTTTTTGGTGCTTTGAGGACAAGAAAGTGATTTTAGCACCTGATGAAATCGTAGGAAAAGGAAAACCTAGACTATATAAACCTTTTCTTTGCTTAGATTATCTGAAATTTAGGCAAAGTAGTGAAATAGGAAAGTTTGAGAAAGTTGGTTTTACAGCAAAAGATTTTGCAGGGAATGAAGTATTAGGGTAAATTCTGATGCTGATTTTGGTGTGTCAGTATGTGTACATAACCAATAGGTGCCTATTACAAATTTCTTTCATTTTTCTGCAATTCACAGTTGGCCTTGATTCTGTATAAAGATGTGTGGTTCCTTTTTTTTGATCCTTAAATGGTGAATGTTGGGTGTCTGGTAGGGTTAAGGGTTTTAAAAACTATTGGTTGTAGATTTGAAGGCCATGTTCTGTTCTTATATATTGATTGCATTAACTGTAATACAGTTGATGTCTAGGTATCATCAGGTTGTTTGTCAAGTGTTCATGTACTAATATTTATTTCAAATTGCATGATTGGATCTCTCCCTCTCTCCTTTGAATCAGTTTTAGGAATCCTCGCTAAACGGATGTACAGGTTACTTTATCATCTCTGTTGAGAGACCGCCGATGGAAAAGTTTTTTGTAGCTTTATCTTGTTTTCGAGTTCAGCTACTCCTGCAGTCAAATTAATTTACTTCTGTAACTTGAATACTTCGATCCTGCAGTCGAGTTGTGTAACTTGAATACTACACCATTTCCGCAAGATTGTATCAAATGATTTACGCCGTTTTTGAGTTCATGTAATCCTGCAGTAGAATTGAATTACTTCTGTAACTTGAATACTTCATCATTTCCATAAAGGTTGCATGTTGATTCTGTCATCCGAAAACAACCAAAATTATCAGAATATCCAACCTATATTCGGCGGAAAATGGATGGGTATGAGCATGTGAAAATAGGTACAAGAGTACATAAAATAAGATCAAATGGGGAATGCTTCATAAATGAAATTGCAAGTACTTAGTGTATATCTAAATTCTTCCCAAAAAATAGAAAAAATGTATATCTAACTAGGACTGAAATAATCCAACCTGTTTCATCAACTTGGTTGATTCTAAGATAGAGAAATACATCTCTCAACCATTAGCTTCATACCTTGTTTGTACATTTTGAACACCCATTGTTGCCGTGATCTTCGTCTATGTGTAACTGCGGTTCGAATAGCATGGTTGTTTTAGGACTGATGAAGCCTAGGCTGTTTGATCCCTTGACACCAACAAAAAAAACAACCCAAAACTGTGGCATCTTTTCCGTTTCGTCAGTAGAAATTGAGATGGTGACGTTTTTTAAGTGGTTTTCGGTGGGCACGACGGCCTTGGCCACATACGCTAACACTCTTGCTTTATAACCAACAAGGTACAACTCAGTTGCCCATCAATCTGACTCGGAGGTCAAAGGTTCCCAGTAAAATATTGGATTGGCCTTCTGAGAAGTGAGAAGATCCTGGCTTAATTTGGAGCCCAGTCCAAGACAATCTTTAATACTAATTAATCTATTTTTCTGAGTCAGTTTAAAGGATTGTTATGCAAAATCTACACAGATTTTCAACTGAACCAGGAACCCATTATAGGTAATTATGGCTTTTAACTTTTCTTTTCTTTTCTTACGTACTTTTAGTAGTAAGACGAGAATAAACATAATGGCTTTTCTACTTTTTCCAAAATCATTAGAATCATATAACTAAGCTTTAAAATTAAAAGTTAATTAAGCACTTTTCAAATTTCACCCCCCGTTACAACGGGTCTTTTCTCTGAGCAGGTCCAATCCCCGCTACAACGACCTTTTCTTTGAACAGGTCCAATAGAAATCCGAATATCAGGATTAACGGGTGCTACCGGTTTATTTATATAAAATAAAATAATCATAATCGGTGGATCTCTGGATTGATCTTCTCAATCGTATTGGTATCCTCTTTATCAATTATGTTAAGAAAAGACATGTTATCAATAAGTCCAGGTAGCTCAAACAGGTCGGCAAGGAAAAAATATATAAAACATCTCTTAAAATCCTGATGCAAGTGGGATCGAGTCACCCAGACATCTTGATATAACCATCAAGTGTCTGACCAACTCAACTTTGGACATCCCACCTGATTCATTGCTTAAATCACAATTTGTAATACTAAAAGCATTTTATTTATTTTTATGTATTCAGAGTAATCGTGCTTAACCACAAACAATGTTTCTTCTTTAATACGAAAAGTCGAAAACAATGATAATAAGGCTTTAATTAGAAGCGCCTCATTAAGATTTAGAACGGCGCCTAACTTCAACCCCGTGCAACACAACAGTTGACTTTACACTGGTCAGTAAACCATTGACAATTGATCTGAAGCTCTTAACCAATGAAATCACTTTGACTATTTTGTTTTTACTGTTAGCTGAGAAAATTGGTTGGTTAACATCAAAGTCAACTTATTAAACTAATCAGACGATTCAGACTCCATTGCCAGGACACTTCTCATGCCTTACTTACCTGCCCATGAGTTTCTTCGATTATCTAACATCCACCATGCAGTAGTAATGAATGGATTCTATCGGTCACAATGAGCTCTTCAGTTCCTGATAAGAAATGGGTGTTGCAGATCTAATCCTGTCATGTGATACCAAAATGTAATACGATGTCTTTTTCGATGAATCCGAACACTTGTACATTTTGTTTCTTCCTAATGTCTGAATGGATGACAAGATGTTGAAAGAACAAGGAAATTTGTGGAACAGACATGACCAACTAAAGCTTTGTGTTGTACCATTCAAAACAGGTAAAGAAACAGGTTCCAAATGAAATCAAATAATCCTACAAATGTTACAGCTAGTGAATACAATTTTTACTGGACAGTGTGACGATCGTCAGCACGTACCGATAACTCTCTGAATTGCTTCTTTGATCATTCCTGCTGATACAACTTCGGCGCCTTTGAACTGCAAAATGCAAATGATTCGCAGTTACACTGTTAACATTTTGGGAATATCACATAGAATTCCATTGAAGCAATCTTGTTGAGATAGCAAACCTTAGATTTGAGGGTTAGAGTGAGAATGCCTTCAGATGCTGCTGACTGAATTGAATGAGCATCCAAATGGAGTTTACTAATTGCATCTATAATTTCGATGATTAAACAATCTTTCCATGGACAGCGTATCTCAATTAAAACCTCTTTCTCGATCATGCACACGGTAACATATGTTGCTACACTGTCTTTAGGTGAAACCGAATCTAGTTCAGGGTCCATTTCATCAATATCACAAGCTTTTCTCTTGTTTAATGCGGCCTTTGGACTGCTAGCATTTTCATTATACCCGTAATTATCAGATGTCCTTTCTACTATATCTGGGTGTTTTCTTTTCTCTATGGTTTCAAACTCTGTAAACTCCCTGCATGATTCTAGCTCTTCAACCCTTCTCTCCAGCTCTTTCAAGTAATCAACTGTGTCACTGAGGAGAGATGTCTTATCGAACTGCAAAGAAAAAAGCTAACATCAGTCTCTAATGAACTTTGAATATACAACATGCGCATTCAAATTTCTAAGTAACACTACTCCTGAGAACATACCTTGTTTATAGAGGGAACTAACGATCTGAGAACAAGAAACTTGTCATTGAGTGCTTCTCTTTTTTCATGGCCTAAAGCAATATCATGTCCTTCTGATTCGAAAACCCCATTTTCAGCTTCTTTTCCATCATTTGATTTCAGATAAGCCCCACTGTGCATCAGAGGAACATCAAACAAAATTCGCTTCAACATTTTCTGTGGTGTTCCAGCTTTATTCTGATGATTACCCAATAAGCCTCGCCGCTTCCATCTCCTGAAGCTGGATTTGTGATTATGACTATTAGAACATGGTGCCGTCACCAGTGAATCGGAAGTCTTGAAAATGACGGAAAGTGTTCTTTTATAGTGCATATCATCAGTGCCAAGATCCAAATAGTTGAACTTTGTATGATTGCATTCTTGAAGCCCTTGAACACTATTTGTTTTTTTCAGCTGGGAAGAAGATTTCTCTTGATTCAAAATTGTCTGAGATACACAATCACTTGAACTTTCTGAGCCTTGCATCCCGTTACTATGTTCAAATTCATCACCCAAGAATTGCCAGCTTTGAACTTGAGAAACACCGACGTTTACGCCATTCATCATGTAGGAATCCTCCTCCTCTTGTTCATCGGATTCACATTCATCTGAACTAGGACAGTTAGCAATTAAATCTGCATCAACAACTGTGTTTATACCATTTTGTTGAAGTTCAATTTCTTCTTTTAGAATGGATTGAGGAAGATAGTATGAATCGTGTTGAATTCCACATTCCAATGCTGCCACAGTATCAACTATATCATGAAGAACTTCAGTACCCAAAATATCTTCACCGATTTTATCTCCATTCGGAGTAGATTTCACTGAGCAACTAGGCTTCTTCAACTCCATGAAGACAGTTTTAATGTGTTGAACCAAAGCAAGATCTTCAGGAACCTTGTGATAACAAAATATCACATAAGAAAACTGCTAGATCTTTAGATAAAATTCGTTACAAGGATATGAAGCGAGATGTTACCATTTCAGTCACGCCTAGCTCGATCACACCGCCCAAGAAAGGAAAGCACACAACAGTCTGCAATTCGAAACATGGTGTTAACTTTGGTTTTTACCAGGGTTGTTGTACTAATGTAAACCTTAAGGTTTTACTTCTTATTACTGCTTTAGTAAAATATTTCACATGAATCAAGCAAATCTTATACCATCGGCCGTTTCAAGATTTGGCATTACTTAAAACCATACCCATAGAGGACTCATGCAACCATAAGATATCATACAAATAATACCTGAACTACAATGCCTGACCCAGTGATGATAACAGATATAACAATTTCACTACAAAGAATCATAAAATCGTTGAGACAAGACCAGGATTATATTTTGATAGACGACGTTACCTGAATGGAGGCACTCTGCAGAAGGTAATTGTATTCGGTCCAATAGTGCAACAGGAACCAAGTTGGACACCATAGAGAAAGAAGTTAGTCATTTGGGTCATAATAGTTAAGTAGAGATTTCAAAATTAGAACAGTATACCATCCAAAGAACACCAACCTTTGCAAGTAGAGATCGAATGTAAACTTTGCTGTCTGCACAATGAGCATCACATAGCCAAATAGGTTGACCGGTTGAGAATACTCTTCCTGGTAAACTGGTAAGGAGAATGGGCGTTAGTCATACCAGAACCACCAATAATCTTGTTCAGCTAAAGTATAATAACCACATAACTAGGAATCTAGAATAACCAATATGTAATACAGTAAAGCATATGGAAGTGTTGAATTATGAACACAAGAGTATTTTGGCATGTAAACAAGGACTTTTGAGATACGAGTTACTAAATCCTACAATACAAACTAATGACATTGGATTGAGATCAGCGGAAGACATAATATTCAATCAGAACTTTGAGGAACCTAAAGACCAAGTTAGAACATACCCTTGACCAGAACTGAATGTGAAGGACATACAAACTAAGTAATACCATTCCACGTCCGAAAGATCTTCTGGAGACAATGAAGCTGAAGGTCTTCTTGCTTGTTGGTTACTTTCACTTTCTGCAAGAGACTCGTACAGCTCTCTCAATTGTTCACTCCTTTGCATACCTAAACGATTTGCACTAATTTCCATATGTTGCAGTTGCACTGTCTTCCTTGTCTTGATATCTCCATTGTAGTAACCAGCACCCCATTCCAAACCCCTGAAAAGTGAATCACCCGTTCAAAAAATTTGAAATCAAGAACCAAATTCAAACAGTATCAAATGGAAGAATCCCAAATCAAGCAAGCACAGTAACTATACATAATACCACATAATTCTTACCCCAAAATGCTTGAATATGATAAGCAAATATGAGTTGGAAATTAGAACAAGAATAAAGCAATACTGAGAAAGAAAAAGTAGGAAACCCATCAACTTCAACCAGATTAAGCAACCTAGTGAACAGTATTTGCCTCTTATTGTTACTTCTACTTCACCAACCACATTTTAATTGCAAATTCTTGATTGAAAAAAAAGTATGGACATTAAATCTCACAGAGAAATCAAACAAACACATTGAGTACTAGAAGACTGAGGCATAGAAATGAAACAATACCCTTTATTCTTAGTAGAGGTAGTCCAGAAAATTGCATAACTCCATTGAATACTCCTCACAGCTACAGCAAGTTGATGTTTAAGATGATTTTCAGGAGCTCCTTGATGATTTTGCAGTGCATTAGTAGCCATAATCTAACACCAACCAACCAACACAACCAGAATTTTTTCTGAAGTGCTTGAAAAGCTCTACCTACCACTAAATCTTCACCAAAATAGCAAAGTAAAGATTCTTGTTCTAAACTTAGTGTGTGTATTCCCAACTGAAAAACCAAAACCCAATACAAAATCTCTGCAAAAGTTGAATCAAAAAGTTCACTTTTTTAAATAATGGACTTTAAACATCTCCCCTCCACTTTATCAGTTTATAACTCAGAAACCCATATGGAAAAAATCAGTCTTTTGAAATGAGACACAACCAAGAGATGACTGTCATTACATCACTAGCAAAAAAAACTAAAACTTGGGGGTTTTCACCAAGAACACTGCAATTTCACAATTCATTCACCAAGATGAGATTTTTTTTTCTTAGAGAGAGATCAAATTCTGGTTATTGTTTTGCCAGCAATGAGGATGGATTTTTGAATCTAGAGCACAGAGATTAAATATTGAGAATTAGCTGAGGCTTTTTCACTTGAGTACTAAACACTTTATGTATTTGTTTGGTTGTTTATGATGATGCTAAAGGTATGATCCAATGATCTATATGGGTTGCTAAAACTTAGATATTTGGCCCTACACAAAAGGACCAACAATCTCTATTTCATAGATTTGCATTTTTTTTACTGATTCTTTCTTTTTACTAACAACAAATGTGTTTTATTAGAATAACTAGAATTCAAGAGAGTTTGATTAGAATTCAAGAGTTTCACTGGAGTTAAAAGGTTTCATTTTTTTTTTCTTCTTTCACGTGGTTATATTTAGGCCTATCCCAAATATTTTGGATAATTTTACTCCCGAGAGTAAGAGACGTCTGATCAGCTATTACAAAAAAATATTAAACTATCTTATACTCATTAATTAACCCTAATATTTAAATTAAAATTAGAATAGAAATATTCTTTTGATTTTTTTGCCGTATTCTAAATCTAAGAAAATCTATAAAAAAGAAATAGGAAAAAAATATTTCTATGTTCATCAAACTTTTTCCAAATTATAAAAAACGTAACCTTAACTATTTAAAAAACAAAATCCGATCATCCGGAATAAACTACAAGGTAAATCTCTATAAACCGTTTTCTTATAATAGCATTTTAAATAAATCTATGTGTAGAAATCTTCATTTTTATGAATCAAATTCCTGATTTTCCCCAGAATAATTCGATGTGGATTAATTGTATCCATTGATTCTGATTGTGTTCCTCATGAGCATTAAGAACATGCAGCAGAATCGTTGGACACGATGGATCTATATCGAACGATTCTCGTTTCATATTCCTTGTACATAGTTACCATTAGAATACGATAGATCATATCCTTTGATTCTACCTTCATTTTTTTTTTTACTTTTTCAATATGGAATTGTTGGATAAGCCACCTTATTATCCACCGATTCAACCTTTTCTTTTTCTTTTTTATTTTTTCTGTATTGGAATCGTTGGATAAGACACCTGCTTATCCATCGATTCCCTTGTTTTCATATTTTTACTACTACATGATGAGAAACGTTGGATATGACATAGCATATCTAATGATTTTGGATATGATAATCTTTGGGTTTTATCAATAAGAAGAATCTGTACCTAGACATGCTACCTAACCAACAATTCATACTTATTGTTTTTTTTGTTAGCTTTTACAGTTAGAATCGATGGATAAAGATGGTCTTATCCAACAATTTTGTTTTGTTCATTTTATTCAGAATTTTTGTTGGTGATTGAATTAGAGATTATTGATTACTTGAACTACTAGTAGTTGTGTTCATTTTAATTAGGATGTTGTGATGAACAATCCTTTTTATTGAATTATTTGAATCTTTAGTGATATTTGTTGTTCAATTTGTTTATTTGTATAACCATTATGGACGGTCGCAAGGGAGGTTATGGTCCAACCCGACAGTGTGACATTTGACAGGAAGTCAAAGAAAAAGATTATCCACGACCTATGTTGCCCTCATCCAGACCAATTGGACGAAGTCCTGCAACTCCTGCGTAAGATGGAATTGGAGAAGCTTGAAGTGGCATCCCGTATAAGAGAAAATATTACTACTAGGAGAGACCAAGATGCAATCCTTGAAGAGGCTGCTACTGAAGATGTTGATGCCGCTGCTATTGCTGGTGGTGGAGGTGATGTTCCTGATCTTGCTGCTGATGATTGTGCCGCTTCTCCTGCGGCAGATACCTAATACATATTTTTAAGATTTGTACGCTAAACCAAACTAAAACTTTTTGTTGCGTTAACTAGTTTGTGTTGCTTTATTCAGATACTTATTTTTATTTTGTTTGTGGATGGATGAACTAATGGTTTAATACGTTAATATGTTTAATTAGGATGTTCGTGTCCACCAATTCCAACTTATCCCCCTGCAAAAATTTTAGGTTGTTGTAATCAATGTTGTATCATACCGGATTTCGATTCGTACCGGTCGAGAGCGATACACTTGTACGGCGGTATACCAGGGAAATTTCCGTTTAAATACCGGCGAAATATCGGTCCATATATTTTATACCTATAATTTTATAAAAAAAAATACTAGATCATATTTTATAACTATAAATATATTTCAACACGTTATAACAAATATTTTTTCATCCGAAATATATAGATCCATTGATTTCATACATAGTTCAAAGTTCCAACATGAAACACAAGATAAACAACAACAACTTCAAAGTTCACCGTCTAAAGTACTAATTAAATAACGATATTACAATTCTAATCAAAATCATTAGATTCATTATAAATATCATCACAGTCATCACCAAGTAGTCCTCTTTCCGTGTCCAACATCAATTGATCAGTATCATATGCATCAATGTCAGTGTCAGTTGGATAAATAAACTTTCTTCGAGAACTACGAACTGACCCACTTACTTCACCAACATTCTCCTGCAAATCATCCAAAGTTACATTAGCACCTTCCACATCCAAGTCATCCAAATTTTTTGGATCCAACCATTCATCATTTTCATGACGTTCATCCAGAAAAATAGGATCACGAGCTTTCCCATCATTGTTATATTGTTGGATTTCTTTGTATCGACGCTGCAATTTCTTGTTATATTGGATAAAGACACTATCATTCAATTTCTGTTGTGTTATGCGATTTTGTTTCTTTGAGTGCAACTGAAATACGAAAACATATGACATAATAGATAATAAGCAAATCACAGAATAAATATGTACATTTCAGTATGATAGGCAAAGGGTACTAAAACAGATGAAATCAAAGATAAGAATACTTACATTCTCAAATGTGCTCCAGTTTCGCTCACATGGGGAAGAAGAACAAGTCAGACTCAATACCCTGATTGCAAATTTTTGTAGGCATGGGACATCGATTCCTCTGTATGCAATCCACCAATCATCTTCATAAATACATACACAAAGTTATATAACACAAACGTAATCATATTTTAAAATAACAGAACATAACAAACTTACGAGGTTGATCTTTATCTCTTCTTCTTATGCAAGACTGACTTCCCAAGATCCCAACAACATCACTATATAGTCTCAATTCACTTGTAGCTTGATCCAGTTCATCTTCATTGGTTATTAGCCTTCTCATTTCTTCATGAAGACCCTTCCCTTCTTGATTTCTTTATACTTTGGATCATTATCCATCTCACGAGCATCGATCTTGTAGAATATTTAAGGATTCAAATAATAAGCCGCACAATGTAGAGCATGATTAAACTTTTTTTTCAATCGGTTTTCAAAGACAGCCTGAATTATAGCCCAAGTATCTGTATCTTTACTGAAATTCTTCTCTATTTGATCCCATGATATTCTCATTGCATCAATCAAATAAGGCATTGTAGGTTTGAGCTCAATATCCACTAACCTTACAACCTTAACTAAAGGTTTTAGCACACTACAAGAATACTCAACATATTCCCAAAATGTACTACTTGTAACAATTTTAAGTACATTAATTCCTACATTTTCTTTTGCAGCCCTACTTTTCGCCCACCTATCAGCCACAAACATCATTTGCAAAAGGGTTTTATACTTCTGGAGACTTTCTAGTGTGTAGTACTGAGTTGCAAATCTAGTCTTTATGTACCTATGTAAGTCTCCATTTGTCATCTCCCTCATAAAACTCAATACTTGAAAGTGAGCATAAATATAGGTAACGAGCCTCTTATCTAATATCACGACTTTCTTGATTTTTGGAAGCTTGGAACCAAGATCTTATAACATCAACTGAACGCAATGAGCATCACAAGGAGTCAAAAACATATTTGGGTAATCAGTCATTAAGTCTTTCCATGCCTTCTTAAAGTTGGAACCATTATCTGAAATGAACTCAACAACATTATCTTTCCCAATATCATTAATTACCTCTGTTACAAGCCCACGTATGTAATCAGCATCATTAGTTCTGTTTGACGCATCTACAGACTTCAAGAAAACTGACCCTTTCGGACAATTCACCAAAAAGTTAATAAGATGTTGTTTTTTCCTATCCGTCCAACCATCAGACATAATAGAACATCCAAACCTCTTCCAATGTACCCTAAATGTATCAAAAAACGTCTTCATTTCATCTAATTTTTCCTTGTAAAGATTTGTACAAATCTGACGGTAAGATGGTGGAGGCATAGCTAACATCAAAAGAAAAACATAAAAAACAGATCCAGTTAACAACTAATACAGAGCAAGTTAAGTTATATACAAGTTAAGTTAAGCCAACTGCATACCTTTCCCGTATTCGCCAATATCATAGATCATTTGTTTGAAACTTGGGCATCGAACGGTATTAAAAGAAATTGAATTCTCAGTCATCCAAGCTAAAATGCTTTTCCATGCAGTTTTTAGTAACTTCTCCTTCGCTACACTGTTTCGTTCAAGAGTGGCCTGCTGAGTTCTCGCGTGATCTGTCTTCATGAATGAATCCATTGGACCTCTACTATTACTTTGGCCTATTCGTTGTTTCTTCTTAGTTTGTACAGCTAGTCGACTACCACTGGACTCTTTTTCTTGCACCTTAACATCAGATCCTTCACCTGAGTTTGTATGCTCATACAATAAATCAACAATATCCCTATGAGTTTTTCTGGTCCTCTTTAGAGAAGTCTCCTGATTAAGTTTGTTCATAATTTCAGTTGTTGCACTACCACATGGTTTAACACTCCCTGACTTCTGTAAGATATGATCCTTAAGCCTAGTGATTCCACCACCATGGATTTCTTTCAAACATAATAAACAAGTAATCCAGGTTGGATGATATGGATTTCTGCGTTCACCCCATTGCCATGCTATATCTTTGGATAGTGTGTCTTTCGTTGGTGGATCTTTGGTTTGTGTAGAAGATGAAGAAAACAATGAGCCACATGTAGAGGGTGTAGTGCATGAATTGGATGCATTAGAAGAATCCATAATCACCTGATTCACAACCTAAAGTAACAAAATTGAAATAAAACGAGTTAATATACAAGGAAACAACAAAAATAAAAACAATTTTTAGCTCTATTTACTTAGCATCCCACTATAGCTAATCCAATATTCTTGAGTATCAAATTCATATCAAAATTTCATAATACAGTAACAACTTCTATGACCTCCGAAGAAGTAGTTGGTTAGAATGAATTTGATACTCAAGAATGAGTCACAGTTAGAATGAATCTGTAGCATCTAAGTTGAACTTGGATTCATGGAAGAATGCAAATCATACAATATATCTCCCATGACAGTACTAGAAGTAATTCAAGTTGATAAAAAAACGAGTAAAACATGTCCAACTGATTACATTGTGAGCTAAGGATTCTTCACTCGGATCACTCAATACAATAATAGTTTTGGCAGTATTGACTGTTTTAAAGCTGATGAAACTAAGCTAGTGTGTTGGCTACTGACCAAAGCAGCCATATCCCTTGGAATAATCTTTCTGTTTTGATAACATGATGGATGACTTGCTGGTATTTGATCTGTAAAGTTACTTTTTCTTTATTGAATTTATAAACTTAAGTACTGGGAAATGTTGTTAAGTGATCCATTAGAGTCAATCTGCCTGGGTTAGGGTCAAGAAAATTGGCCCAAAAGATAAACAAATCAACTTTATGGTTCACCAAACTTTGCCTTGCCAGACCATGAACAAACCTGTTGTCACCAAAGTACATGTGCAAGCTACAAAAGAATGATGATAATGATATGTAGTAGTTTAAGTTTGAACATCATTTCCTGATTCAGCTTCAGTAACTTTCATTATAGGTTTTTCAATTTCAAGTGGAGTTGGAGGATATACAAAAGCTGGTACTAACACTATAGGCCATGGAAGATTAAAAACTAAATTGAGCTTCACACAGATTTGAGTAGTTCTCAGCAAATGCACAGGTTCACAGATTAAAAACTAAATTGAACTTCACACAGATTAAAAACTAAATTGAGCTTCACACAGATTGGAGTAATTCTCAGCAAATGCACAGGTTCACAGATTAAAAACTAAATTGAGCTTAACACAGATTAAAAACTAAATTGTTGATACTACACAGCATATAGCTAGCCTAACGGAACCAATGGATTTGTGTATTGGACTACAAATCGAGAGAGTAGAGCATGTCATACATTAGTGACATGGGACACAGATTGGAGTAGTTCTCAGCACCCATATGATTTCATATTTCACTTTAAGAAAACAAGTAATTAACATATCAAGTAATTGTTGAGATAGAATGAGCAATAACAACATTTGCCCAAAATCCCAGTCAAGCACATCAATAAAGCAACCCCTAATTAGTATTCATTTGTATATGTTAAATTGTTGTAATTAAAGCACCCATATGAGAAAAACTCACCTGCAGAACTCGTTTTGGATATTTTCACAGAGCACGACCTACTGATTAGAACTTCCTTGCCATACCTGAAAGACAAAATCACTTAGTATAGGTATTAGACAAACTCACCCATATGAAATTGAACCCAACAAAATTGAAAGAATGTGATTATGATAGACCCATACCTCTCTGTTGTTGTTGTTAACGATTGATATAAAGAAGAAGGAAGAGATGGAGGCGCTTAAGAAGACAGAGATGAAGGCGCAGAAGAAGCCAGAGAGAAATGAAGAAGAAGAGATTTTGTTTTCACGGTTTCACCTGATTCACGCGAATATCATCCATTGAATTAGATTATTTTTTTCATATGACGGCAAATAAAAGTACCGGACAAAACCGGTTATATCGGGTAAAAACGGTTTTAATCCGTACCGGCCGGTTTTACCATGAGAATACCATTTCGCCGGTTTGTTATAATTCGCCTCGCTCTACGACCGGTACCGGTAAAACCGCCGAAATTTCGGCCGTACTACATTGGTTTTAATAGATTTAGAATCGGTGGATACAACACATATGTATCTACCGATTCTGATTGACTATCTGGTATATATGATTCTGGATCAATCGATACGTATGTGTCGTACACACCGATTCTAACTAGCTCATTTTCAATTTTAACTGCAATTGTTTTTGTTTAAAATAGTTCCAACAATAATTCAAAGTACCCAAAAAAATAAAACCTATTTCATTCATTAAGAATGGCTATTCATCCATTGGAGTTCCAAATACTTAAATTCAACACAATTATACCCTTGGTTTGATCCGTCTTGACCAATCCATCCCAAAATTTCATGTTAGACTCATATTTTTTCAGCCATTCCTTAGAGGTGTTATTGGTGAAACCTGTAAAATAAGTGAACCTACACAATAATAGACAACCATCGCGTAGCCTAAGACTGATAAAATATATGTTATTAATGCTGACTACAATAATTTTTTGATCCTTAAGCGATTCATCACACTTTTTTCTCTTAGGTGTGAAGTTAAGAAAAGCTCCTTGACCAAAATAATGAACAACGCAACTCCACGTATCCGCCAAGAGATGGCCACATCGAGGCATGGTCATCCAGTGCTTATTGGTAATTGGTTTAGCCTTCTCACGAGCAGTACCTTTCTGTGGTTTTGGCCTCTAGATATGGCCCCTGCAATATGCTCTGATGTTGCATTTTATATGCCATGTACAAAAAAATTGTTTGGCATCTGGGAGAACCACTTGTATTGCATTCATTAATGTTTTATTCTTATGCGTCACTATGATCCTAGGCATTTGCTTGCTACGGTATATCTCTTGCAAGGTTTCTGACATCCAAACAAAACTCACCTCATTATTCCGATCCATAAAACCCCATGCCACCGTGAAAGTTTGCTTGTCCGAAGTATGAACACATATTTTTAGCAACGATATGTTGTACTTGTTTGTCTTGTAAGTGCAATTTATCAATAAAACTTGATATAAGCATTGACCCGATTGGATCATCTTCAGATACGTTAAGAAAATACGAGTCACTTTACCCTTCATTACCTGCTTCTTTATTGTGTAGTTTTGTTGCTCGGCTAACCACTAAGATTGTTTCATAACCACTATATCACCCCATCCTGTCCTCCTGATGCTTACTTTTTCCGCGTAGATTTGCTTCAAAGTGGAGAAGTTTTTAGGATCATCTTCGTTGATCTTCAAAATGATATTACTTGGTTTACTTTCCCTTATAGAATTTACATTGCTTTTTGATATGGTTTCACAAATGACAGAATGTCCAACAAGAGATTCCGGATCATAATGATTGTGACAACCATTCATCACTTTACAAATCTTATACACACCATCGGGTCTATGCACTATAATCTTAAACGGGAAATCATGTTTTTTTGAATTTATTCATGTAGACCCTTTGCGTCTTCCTCACATGTGATTTGTTCTTTACAATGTGACTTTCTATCTTGACACTTCTCTCGCAAATGATTTCCACACGATCACGCCTCGAAAGACGACCCAAGACTAATGCACATTTTATCTCCATGTCTTTCTCCATAAACCATTGCATTGTATCGTTCTTGTTTTCCAACACAAAATCAGTATAGTGGTGGTTAGAAGTATCAGGCCCGATCTGAAACACATAGGGCGGTCAACGGATGTTAACGGAACGGATATTGGCTCAGCCGTATCCGATATCCGATAAGCTTATCGGATATCCGATATCCGATAATATCCGACGGATATTTAACATTCATATCCGATTCCGTTTCGTTAAGGTTATCGGATATCCGATAATATCCGATAAATATCCGATATGAAACATAAAATGCAAAATGTAACACAAAAAGAAAAAACTGAAAACTTACTGAAAACTTTAATACTTTCTAATGAATCTTGATCCTAATGTGTAGACAATGATGATACAGCTGCGGTACATTTAGATAAGAATCATGGAGAAGCATTGAGACTCGGGGGACTCGAAGGAAGAACACTTAACTTTTTAGCTTTTTTTTTACACTTCAGTTACACCCTTATCGGATACGGATAATATCCTATAGGATAATGGCTTAGCCGGTTCCGTTTCGTTAACCTTCAATATCCGATAAGAATATCCGTATTCGATATCCGATATCCGTTATAACGGATAATATCCTATAGGATCCCGGATTATTGGAAACGGATGTCGGATTTCGGATAAAGATTGACAGCCCTAGAAACACATGTTCAAGTTGATCGTCGTCGAGCGCTTGAACAATCTACAATATATATTGAAATCTTAGGATAACAGAATCGGTGGACAGGTAACAATCGTGGCGAACGGTATAAAGAATCCTTCTTTAGGTCCTACCATATCGACCGATTCTTCCTGGTCTAGATTTTTTTAAAATATCCCCAATTGCTGAAATTGACACTCGTGAACTGACATGTGTGCCGATTTTAGCATTCAATAAAGTGGAGCTTTCTGGACGCTTTTTCAATTGAAACCGGTCCATATTACAACACATATCGACCGATTGTATTCTTGGAAAGTTTTGGGAAAATCTCCAAGTGGTGGAATCGGTCGATATATATGTAAGTCCATAAAAGACGATTATTTGATGTATCAATCCCGCCAAATATTTACCAGAATCGGTCGTTGTTCATGACCATATCCGCTAATTATGAGTCATATTTCCGAGAAGATGTAGAATCAGTGGGTATGATGTCATCGTATCCGCCGATTTTGTGCAGTATGTAGCATATAAAACACCTCAAATTTTAAAAAATTCTATATTTGGGCGATTATAAGGTTCAAGAACATGTTTCGAGATCCTTAGAACGTATACCTGATGATTGGAAGCAATAATATCTTCAGTTTTCCGGTTTGATCCTTCATTTGCTTGAGTAAAATCATCAAATATGCCTTGGTTTACACGTTCTTGTTCATCCAACAAATAATGCAAATTGGTTGGATCAAACTCACTATAATCTGATAGGGGATACACAGATACACCCACTTCATCATCACTACTAAAATCTTCATCATCACTATAAATATTCATTTTTACTACCAAATCATATAACCTAGTTTTCCCCAACTTTTTTCTTCTTATTCTACAAACTTTGAGAAAAAAACTCTACTCTAATTCTTATCATCTAACACTAACTATAATCCAATTTTAATCACCAAATAATTTAACTAATATTTGAATTAATTAACACTAATTAAACATATTAGTTAATAATATAAACATTTGAATAAGGAGGTTTTGATTTATTTATTCTCATAATGATCCTATTTTAAATTTTAGTGGTAGGCCTAAAATTATCCAGTTTTTTTTCTACTTAAGTTTCGCAGGAATTAAAAAGTATCCTCGTAATAACTATTGTTATGCTTTTGGGGAAGAAATAAATTTTGATAAATTTAGGCTTTTTTTCCATGACCACACAACTAATTATTGTGATAGAAATAGGTTGTGCATTAGGCTAACCATTATAGTACCCAAGTTGAAGATTCAACTTGTTAAAACTGTGGCGAAATCCCTTAATTCAAGATAGTGTTCAAAGGATTGGTTGAACGTTACCTAGAATTAAGTCTAATGCGCCAAATGGTTTGGAGCACATAAATTTTACTTTTCACGTCCAATCATTAGGCACATCGATTCTGAGTTATCAGAATTAATTTTATGAGTTAAAATCTAACGACTTGTATATTTTCGTTTAACAAGTGCGCACATCAATCCTAAACTATCAAAAGAAATTTATAAGTTAAAATCTAATAGCTCATCATGCATCAAAAATGAATTATCATAATGACTAGGTCATAATTCAAACTAACGTGTAGTCAACTTAAATCTTGAATCTGGAGAGTCATAGGGGTTAGTCTTAGCATTGGTGTCAACAACCAGAGCCTTGGGAAAAAATATCTAGGTAACCTTATTGTTTTCCAAAAATTCAAAACTAAAACCCATCTTGGAATATTGGAAGCCGTTTGGTGCCAAAAATTCTAAATGGTATCCTTATTTTTTAATTATAGCCGATAGAACTACTCTTGTTAAAAGCGTAGGTCAACTAATTCCTTGCATTAGATGTTATCATTTTTTTTTTATAAAAAGGGAAAATTTATATATCAGAAAAGAAAAATATACACGACAGTAATATACATGGAAACATTAGAGGTACTCCACTTTATTCGAAGTCTCCCAATGGTCTAAGGCCGTCGACTTGTTGGGAAAAAGGAGGAAGATCACTTTTTTCTCTTGTTTCGGAGAAATAAGTGGCTCACGAGGAATGGAAAGGAACATCTTATATTTTATCTCGAAGTCCCTCGACAAGAAGAAAAGATAAAAACTAATTACATAAACATCTTATCCCAATTCTGCACCGCTTGGGAGAAGTTAATATGTAATCTAATAACAGAAGTATCCGCCCAAGCTAACAGAAGAGAGCAGGCTTTAATACATATAAGTCCATGTCAGTCTTGAACGCATACGCATTGGATTCTATGGGTTTAATTCACCTTGAAAACTGGCTAGGTTAATGTTTTCCAAGGATTATGAACCGCAAGATCTTAAGTTTCCTATATTATGTGAGACTAATATCAAGACGTAAGTGTAGCCACGTTAGGTCTAACACGTGGAAAATATATTGGATGATACAGAATAGGTATGGTCATATAAAACTCATCACAATTTACCTACGTTGATATCATATTAAAATATATTAGTCTAACTCTCTCGAAATCGGTTTATAAAATTAGGGTTGTCCAAAACTTATAAACTATAGGATTTTAAATTGTCCATGCTATGTAATTGGACTAATCTCAATATTATGGAAAAACCCAAGATCAAATCATTGCCGAAAAACCCAAGATCACCTGCAACGGAGAAGTAGGTGATCTGCAGTTTTGACTTTACCACCGCACATAATTCGTGTAGATGTTGATACTAATAACAAATCAATTGTGTTGAGTTTTCGTAGCACAACACACCATAAGAAAAAAAATTCACCTTGGGGGGACAATTCGAATTCCAAACGTAGGTTAAAGGGAAACCAGGGATTGGCGCGACTCACAGATGGAGTAAGAGAAGAATAAAATGGCTTAACTGAACAGACTCCATATTTTGACAGACCCCAACTACGTGTATCTACACTTTCATCGTTGCCTGGAGGGTTTACACCAATCACCTATTAGAAGCTTAATAAATTGATCAACTTCGTGTTCATTTAAGCAACGCTTAAAATCGAATTTCCAGTTAGGAATAGGACCTTCAAACTGGATTGAATCAAAAATCTTTGCCACTTTATTTTGAGTAAGCTTAAATAACACAGGAAATAACTCATTTAATGGTTTGTTACCTGTCCAAGAGTCGTACCAAAAGCTAATTTTGTTTCCATCCACAGAGTTGGAATTTAGCAACCTGTGGTTCTTGTCATTTTGAACCACACCAAAAGAATGTTTCTTGGTTTTGTTATCATGGAATGTACTAAAATATCATAACTCCTTCTCTACACCTGTTCATCCGAGACGTCACAACTTTTTTATACCAAATGTTTACGGCGGTGACAGGGATATATATATATATATATATATATATCCCTATATAAACACATTAATCACGAAAACTCTACCGTTAAAAATATATAACTGGGAATAGGCTACGTAGCCATTATAATCAACCGGCCTCTTTTTCTTAATATCACTTTTGAAATAGTGATGGAGAAAATATTTGGGTAGGTAGGTAAGTGGATCAATAAAGAAATCAGCAGGGCTCCAAGACACTGCCATTAATGGTACCACCAGTGTGTTTTGATGAGTGCATCCACCACGTTTGTCCCTTGATTGATTGATTGATTATATGTGGATGAAAATAAAATTAGCAAGAGGCGCCAAAATAAGCTCTATATGAGTTACAGCCTAGTGGACCAACAAACCATATGTTTGGAAGCTCTAAATGAATTCAGTAATTGAACTAATTAATATATATATATATATATATATATATATATATATATATAACTAAACAAAGAGAAAAGCCGCAGCAGACTTTAATCACCAATTTTGTATTTTGACATATGGGAATGCATGGGACTTATACGAGTAAACTAATACTTTTTCATAGACTAATGTTTTTTTTCTCACTTTATCAAACATCAAATAGTTCTTTTTAATTGTTGGCTGTGATAATTGAGTCACACTTCGCACTATCATATAGTTTTTTTAATTCAAAAAGACGGAAAAAATTGCTAAAATCGTGCCTCATATAATAGGAGGAAAGAGTCACATGCCACATTTATAGTACCATAGATTATAGGGATAGTTCAGGTTTTATGTTAGTTACGGTGTAGAAATTAAGACACCCACTTATAGTTATTCCAGGATTGTTCTTGCTTGAGCTTAGGAGGGGATCGTATTCTATTTTATTAGTGTTACTGTAATATAATGATAAAATTGTTGAATGTATTGATCTGAGTTTAAAATTTATCATATTTAAGCTGAGGTTAATAAAAAAAAAAAAAAAAAAATGACCTGTAAAAAGAATAAATCACACCGATATTTTCTTTCATTTTCTTTCGGTAACACGTGATACAAACGTGGTCAAATTCTAAAGTAATAATTTTTACATAGATCTAAGATCTTCAAGTGAATAATTAAAAATTCTAGTTTAAGTATGCCAAGTAAATAATTGAAAATTCTAGTTTTAAGTATGGATTAAAGTGGATGAATATAATCTACACCAGTAAAAGTTAGTCCTATTAACATGTATTTGTAAATAAATTTGCATGTGGTGGAGAATTGCTAATGGGGATATTTATTTACTTGGGGGTGGAACAAATCCTATATAAGAAATTATACTTTTTTGCCTTAGGAATGGTATACCTCCAAATAAATCGGTACCCCCTATTAGCATCCATGGCAGAGTTTCTCTGTGTCTGAGGATCATTGAGTGCACAAAAGGATGGAGATCATCCTATCATCAAATAGTTGGTGCTTCTTCTTTCTGTAAAGTCCAACACCAGTTCTGACTGACCAACTTATGCTCCATTTCTATGATTTTAACTTTGGTAAGTGCATATACTACTGGTCCTGGTTTCAATTATTTTTGAGGCTCACTGCTTTTTGTTTCATGCACATTCTTCTTCTTTTTTTTGTTCTTGTTTTTGTATAATGGGTCTCTGACAATTGGTCTGTCTGCATTCCATACTAGTTCGCTACCATTCACTGGCTAATTAGTGTCTTATTATAGTAGAAAGTAGTTAACATATGGTGGTTGGTACACGTGGTGCACGTGTTCAGATTCGTTCTTTTTAACTTGCCAAAATTTGGTCAAAATGAGCATGCATTCGAGTTTCCAAAATCACAATTATTCAACTGTAATTTGAGGTTTATTAGTCAACACACGCAGGCTTTTAGCATGGTGGTACGTCTTCTGAGTTGTGTGCCAAAATCAAAATATTGACCAAAAATGAAAAAGCTCTACATAAACCTTGATTTTCCATCCTATATATGAAATACGTAGTGTGTAATATGTTTGGTAATTAGAAGTAGAAATAATTCAAAAAGATAGGGAATATTTTTTTTTTCTTTTAAAAGATATTTTAAACGGAGTAATTTTTACCATTTCATTTCCAATTCCAATTTAATTAAGTCGAAAAACTATCCAAACACTCTTTTAGTACGAAGACTCTTTCCCTTATGAATGTAGTATACATTGACCATTGCTGCAACTCCTCCTCAAAACGTGAAAATGCTTGTTACATATTGGGAGGAAAATGTGGGGTGGGGTGGGGTGATATTTTGGATAGGAAGCAGCTTCCAAACCTCAAAACGTCACATTTTGGCATGAACGGCCAATGTTGAGCCCTTTTACGAATAAATTTCTTCACGACCTATGTATGATCCTAACAAGAATAAAAACAATTTTTTTTTAACTTGAAGTTAAACAAACGAAAATTTAACAAAATAAGAGAAGTTTTTAGATTAATACCCTAGTCTCAGCAACTTTGGCAGCCCATGAATTCGGATAACCAAATAATATTACAGACCTGTCTGGGGCCTCACCCCAAGGTCTTTCATTCCTCTTCTTAGGCAACAACACGTCTTTGCCTTTGGGAATATGCTTGCCTTTCGGTTCTGGCTGCTTCCTTGGATTTTTTTCCTTCACTTGCGGTTCAGTAGAAGCAACAACAATTTCTTAAACTTTGCCTTGAGGGACAAATTGTTCTTTGTCCGTCTCTTCTTCCTCACTTTGTTGCTCTTGTGGTGGTTCTCTAATCACAAGAGAACCTCCACTGAACACCGGTGGATCTTCCAAGTCTTGGAAAACATTATATTCCTCTTGAGGTAGTACTTGTTGAGTAGAGCTACCACCACCTACCTCAAAAGTCATCTTCTTCTTATGGTTTTTTCTCAAGCCTCTATTATCTACCCCTAAATGAACTCCGTGGCGAGGGGTTGGAGTGTGATCAATTGGTGTTAAATTATTACCCCTCTTCTTCTTCTTCCTACAATATACAAACAATACAAGTTAGATAATTTCCAAGCAATTCAACTCAAACAATAAAAAAAAATTACATTCAGAATTTTTTACAAATATTAAACATCAAGAAGATAATCTACACAGGAGACTTTACGGTTGGGTTTTCCAATCGAACCCAACTGTAAATAATCCTCAACACAAAAAATTTGACTATGCAGAATAATTTACGGTTGGAAATCAGAATCAAACCCAACCGTAAGGAAAAAAATTTCCTTTCAGTGCAAATTTTTTTACGGTTGGGTTCAGAATCGAACCCAACCGTAAAAGTTCATCTTCATCTCCTTCATTTTTATTTACGGTTGGGTATGTTGATAACCCAATCGTAAAAATCAAAAGAAACCAGTTACGGTTGGGTTCAAATGGAACCCAACCGTAAGTTCTTGAGAACATACATTTACGGTTGGGTTTTCCAATCGAACCCAACCGTAAATGTTTCCGTAAACCATTTTTATTTTCAAAAACAACAATCAAACAAGAAAATCAATCACTTTAGGGTTCTAAAAATAACATGAGTTTTGTTGAATATCTTATATACACCATTTGTTGTGGTTTCGGAGTTTGATTTTGATTGTCACCACCGATTTGTTCTTCAATCTCTTGATTAGGTTGAAAAGTTTGAATTTGATTGACATCACTACTACCTTCTACACCTTTAGTATGATTCTTCATCACGAACTTTAGAGTTTAATCGATGAAATTTTTTTCGAATCGACGATTAATCGATGAGGAATTTCGATGGAGAAGAAAAAAATTTAAAATGGAGAAGGAGATACGGTTGAGTTTTGTTTTGAAAATGAAAATGTATTAAGATTAGAAATGTTTTATTTTGTTTAGGTTTTAATAGATGGAAGTCTAATATGGACATTTATCATAGCCTATAGGATACCCCATAACGAATAATTAGGTCACCCTTAGTTCAAAGAAAACCCCTCTATAGACTTGACAGCCCGTATAAAAACTTATATATATATATATATATATATATATATATATAACTAAACAAAGAGAAAAGCTGCAGCAAACTTTAATCACCAATTTTGTATTTTGACATATGGGAGTGCATGGGACTTATATGAGTAAATTAATATTTTTTTTCATAGACTAATGCTTTTTTTCTCACTTTATCAAACATCAAATAGTTTTTGTTAATTATTGGCTGTAATAATTGAGTCACACTTGCACTGTCATATAGTTTTTTTACTTCAAAAAAACGGAAAAAATTGTTAAATTGTGCCTCGTATAATAGGAGCAGACAGTCACATGCCGCGTTTATAGTACCATAGATCATAGTGATAGTTCAGGTTTTATGTTAATTAAGGTGCAGAAATCACACTGCCTTTTTACCGGGGAACAACCACTTATGCTCCTTCCGGGATTGCTCCTGCCTGAGCTTAGGAATAGACGTATCCTTTTTTATTAATATTACTACAAAATAATAATAAAATTGTTGAGTGATGATATTAGCATTCTGAATTTGAAATTTATTATCACCAGATAGAGGTTAAAAAAAAAAACTAATATGACCTAAGAATAATAAATAATCACATCGATATTTTCTATCATTTTTTTCTGATAACACAGTGATATAAACATACAGTGGTCAAATTCTAAAGTAATAATTTTTACGTATATCTAAGATCTTCAAGTGAATAATTAAAATTCTAGTTTAAATATGCCAAGTAAATAATTGAAAATTCTAGTTTTAAGTATGCATTAAAGTGGACGGATAGATGAATATAATCTTACACCAGTAAAAGCTCGTCCTATTAACATGTATCTGTAAATAAATTTGCTTGTGGTGCAGAATTGCTAATGGGGGTATTTATTTACTTGGGGGTGGAACAAATCCTATATAAGAAAAATACTTTTTTGCCTCTGGAATGGTATATCTCCAAACAAATCGGTACCCCTATTAGCATCCATGGTAGAGTGTTTGAGGAACATTGAGTGCACAAAAGGATGGAGATCATCTTATCATCAAATAGTTGGTGCTTCTTCTTTCTGTAAAGTCGAACACTAGTTCTGAGTCTTCTGACTGACCACCTTATGCTCCATTTCTATGATTTTAACTTTGGTAAGTGCATATACTACTGGTCCTGGCTTCAATTATTTTTGAGGCTCACTGCTTTTTGTTTCATGCACATTCTTCTTCTTCTTTTTTTTTTTTTGTATAATGGGTCTCTGACATTAGTCTGTCTGCATTCCATACTAGTTCGCTACCATTCACTGGCTAATTAGTGTCTTATTATAGTAGAAAGTAGTTAACATACGGTGGTTGGTACACGTGTTGCACGTGTTCAGATTCGTTTCTTTTTCACTTGCCAAAATTTGGTCAAAATTAGCATGCATTGGAGTTTCAAAATCACAATTATTCAACAGTAATTTAAGGTTTATTAGTCAACACACAAGGTATGCAGGCTTTTAGCATGGTGGTACGTCTTCTGAGTTGTGTGCCAAAATCAAAATATCCCTAGTGACCAAAAAAGAAAAAGCTCTACATAAACCTTGCTTTTCAATCCAATATATAAAATACGTAGTGTGTAATATGTTTGGTAATTAGAAGTAGAAATAATTTAAAAAGATAGGGAATAATTTTCTTTTTTTTTTTAAATTTTTACCTTTCCAATTTAATTAAGTCGAAAAACTATCCAAACACTCTTTAGTGTAAAGACTCTTTCCCCTATGAACGTAGTAGTATACATTGACCATTGCTGCAACTCCTCCTCAAAACGTGAAAATGCTTGTTATATATTGGGAGAAAAATGTGGGGGTGGGGTGGGGGATATTTTGGATAGGAAGCAGCTTCCAAACCTCAAAACGCCACATTTTGGCATGAACGGTTGTGGTGGTTTGTTGCGGTGTATTCCTCTCTGTCCACGAAAAAGCACTCATTGTGCATAGGCTGCTTTAAAGTGTTAATGAAAACCTGGGGAGATAGGAATTGTCGAAACGATATGATAGAGTAACTACTAACTAGGGAGACGGTTGTTGAACCCTAAGAAACACTAGCTTTGATTAAAACTAAAGGAAAAGTTTTTTGATATCAGATCTGTTCCTGTTTAGGGATAATGGATAATATATCTCATTAAGTGATTAGACCATTTAGGGTACTAGGCATGTGTGAAATTAGAGTGCTTAGAGCAAAGACCTTAGGCATGTGCGTGGGACTTCTTCCCATCCACTATGGGAGTGGAGGCTGACTACATTTTGCCTACACTCCTTTGGGTTTCCACTTCAGATGAAGTAGAGCAATGCAATGAACAGTATACGATAGACGGCGTGTTGTTTACCTCTGGAAGACACTTAGTCTGCCGCATTAATTTAAACCCAATCTCAGCCGTCCATATAGATTTAGGAAAAAAGAAAAAGAAAACCCAAAATAAAAAGCCACAGGATGACATTTTGGTGAAGTTTTCCACCAATCGAATTTCCGCGTGGGTTAAGTACTATTTCACCCACCACTACATTTTGAAAGGGAACTTCCCATAGACAATCCTCTTATAAATTTCAAATCTATGGCGGCGGATGGCGATTCTAAAACAAATTATTATTATATTAAAGAGATATCTATAAAAATAAATAAATTATATTTTGTTGTGTTTTTGGCGATTCAAAAATCAAAGGTCTAAATGTGATTTATTTTCTACTTTTCATTTCACCATTCTTGAGGGAGCCAGCCAGATCAGTTAACTGCCTGATTTCATAAGGAAAACTCGGGTTTACTCAGACAGATACTCCCAACAGGAACTTAAATTGTTTTCTTATTCCAACACAGATTTCTTAATCACGTGAACACAGTAAAAATCCAAACTTAATTACACTAAATTCCATAGTACTTTTCCCAATATTTAACTTCAAATGGTTTTCTATAAAGTAAAGCATTGGATTCTAAATTCCCACCACAAGACTGTAGCAGCAGTTAAATTCATAATTGAGTCTCAAAATTACCTTGGGGAATCAAAAAGCCTAATTTCAATTTCAGATCCATCCTCACAATTTACAAATACTTAAGATATTGAATTATCATGGAAAAACATAGGTATAACTAGGTTGACCTATGTAAGCCAATAGACTTTTACCCCTTTTTTCATGTCAACCATGAAGACAGTTCGTTGGTAAGTTTTCCTCGGATTCTTTTCACCTCATTGTAAATAGTCAAGAAGGAAGAAAAAAAAACTCGACAAAGAGGATATATACTGTCAACAATGCATATTTGATCATTACTCATCATGGACGTGAGTGATTAATGCAGAACATTAATCATGCGCGTTCATCATTGACATGCATTACAACTTTTCCTGCATGAGCCATAGTAATCAGGGGTTCCTACCATGTATACAGGATTCCTCTGACATTCTCCCATTGCAGCCCACTTGGGACAACTGTCCTCTTCATCAGTGCAGTCACTACCGTCAGATTCCAATGGCACCTTGTTTGCATCAATGGCTCTCACATGGAATGTTTTCGTTGCACACCATTTTTCTCCTTCAAGGATAGGGCATCTAGAATGTGAACTTTTATGATCCACTGAAGTGTTAACGTGCAGATGGAAGAATAAGAGTGCATTTCCTTTCATGGGCTTTACTGCATATCCTTTTCTCGAACAATCAGACCATGTTTCATCCTTTTCTTGTGTGTTCTTGAGCTGTAGAGTAAGAAACACATGTTTGGTTAGTTAACAGAGTAACATGGTGTTGCAATGAGACATGATTTTGCAGCAACAAAATCGATGGTACTGTGAATGGTGGAGCCAAGGAGCGAATAGCATTATGCCATAGTAGCGCACTAACTGACAAAAGAAATTATGTTCGTCCACTTGTAGGTGACTAAGCAAAAGCAAATCTCGGGATTGTTTAGTGATGTATGCTTTGTTCACTCGATTAAAAGTGCATAAGGGACACCACACACAGCTTTCACCAATGATGATTAATTCATCCCTTCGATTAGTTATGTTGCAGCAAAATCACACTCTTAGTATATATGTAAAGAGTCAATTTGTTGCATCATTCAATCAGTTTTCAGTCTCTCACTTACTCTCTCACCTCTGATTCAAAGAAGAGAATCTCACCACCGCGGTTGACATTTGATAGATACAAGACCACCGTTGCCATCAACGAAGGCCCCTGATCTCCATTTTTATCACCATAGTAGTTGTGGAGCTGGCTCGTATTCTCAGGCCCATAACGGAAAATCTGCATATGATCACTGTTTTCTGGAGACGGAGAGTAACCACAAATTAAAATGCATATCAAGGAGAACCAAATATCAAGGGCGGCCTTTAGGAAATATACCTTTCGGCAGAAAAGTCCAATCTGAGATTCGATCCTCAATCCTTGTCACTATAACGTCCTGACATTACAACTATGTCATCAAAAGATGTGACATATCTCATTCATTTGAAATAAGAAACTCATAAATAGAAAAGAAAGGGACCATGAGGAATGATGTGAATTTCAAGATTCCTAATTTTTGAACTGCCTTCAATGTAAAATCCATGTGACACACAAATATATCCTATCTTTTACCTTTTATTAAAGGAGGGAACCAAATTATGAATTCATTTAGGCTAAGACAGTCGACAACAACACAAATACATAGTCCTTTGCTTCCATTGATTTTTCCTTTTTTCACTGTTACTATGAAAGGGTTTAGAAGTAAAGAATTCTGACACTCATACTGCATATAAGCTATTCACAAGCTTGAAAAAGGAGCTTACTTGTTCCATATCAATGGGTGTCCCCGGAACTTCTGCCTTGTGATTTTCTAGCTGGACGCGAGCCTGAAAGCAAACAGGAAAGTTTGAGGACCGAAACCACAACAGATATAACTAAAGAGTCACCAAGGAATTACCAAAGAAGTTAGGTGACCACACTCCTCGTCTGAAAGAAAGCCTTGATATACAAAGACCCTGCCACCAAAAAAATGATGTCAAGCTGGTAGCCAAACAAGAACATAAAAAATGAATCATATAGTTAGTTTATAAACATTGAAATTGAATTCTGATCTTAAAATATAATCCTAATAAGCTTTCTTTCACTTAGAGAAATTTTCAAGGTACCTGACCTTGGCTGCCAAGAGAGTTGGATGACACGAGAGGGATCAATTCTGTTCGGTTGAATTGATGTGACTGATTCTACAACAGTTTCTTCTTGTTTCGCCTCATTCTTTGGTCTCAATTCCTTTCTATAGCTGGATTTAGAAAATACGGATACACAGAAATTTAGTACAGAAGTTCATTACCATTAGCCAACAAATATCCCATTTTCGCTCTCATCTATCCAATTAAAATTACAAATTACTCTCGAATACGTTCAACAACTTATAAATTTACACCCAAAAACAATGATAATAAGCAAATTCATCATGCATAATTCAAGGTAGTTACACGACAACACGATAAAATCACTCTTGTCGGTATGATGATTAAGATCAAATATATTCGAATTCCTAATCTAGGTTATGTTCTTCACAATGTTGTTGTTCTACTGCATTTGAGTATTTTTCATCTAAATTTTAAAAATTAGGGCAAAATCTATTGAGAAAGCCAGTTTATAATCACAATTCAGCATGAGAAGAGATGAGATGATACCTTTCAGCAAAAAAGCTTGAGAGAGATATCAAAAACGCAAAAAACAGAGGAACTGAAATCCAATTTAGAGATGCCATTTGATTTTATTTTATTTTACCCCAAAAACCCTAAAAAAAATATTCTTCGCAATTTTGATTTTTCTTTTCGATTTCGGTTTTTCTAGTCTTGTAATTCATAAGACCAACACGTGGAAAACACTTTAGTCAACTCAAATGTCAATGGATGATTTTCATTTTTTTTTTCGTAACAAGGCACGGTTCGTGTGTATGAATATAGCCGCCGAGTATGACAAAACACTCCCTTTGTTTGAGAAAAAAAATAATACTGTATTTTATATTTTTAATCGGTTTATTTTTATATAGATAAATAAAGCTTTTATGTTAAATATTAATGAAATTCTTGTTTTCTATTGGTCGAAATAAAATATTATTGGATTATGAAACGAGAGTTTTGAGGAGAATTGACAATGTGTGGTTGATTTAAAAAAATTAGGGAAAAAACTAATAAAAAAGAAAACCCTGTCGTATTTTAAACTTTAACAAATAGATACCAGAACCAAATTTAATTTAGAATTCAATAATATTTCGATTCTAAAGTCGTGAACCTACCATATTCAGAAACCATAACTACGTTAGGAAAAAAAGAAGAAGGTTTAAACCTAACTAAAAGCGGAATTTTGATAATCTAATTTATTAAAAAAAAAGGTGTAAACCAAAAAGTAGATATCAATTTATTATTTATTTAAAAATAATTTAATTATGTTTAAAATAAATCTAATAGAAGCCCCCCGTGCATAGTACATGGACAAAACTAGTGAGTTATAAAGGAGTAACATTATTAGTGGGGGTGGTACCATTTAAACGATCTGGCGGTGTAATGACCCGACCTTCCACCGATATTGTCCCCACTTAGCAACTGCGGTCATCGGACAGTGTGGGGTTTTCTACGGACACCGCTGAGGTCATCCATCCCTGGAGGTCACCTATCCCTGGATTACTCCCTCCCGAGCACGCTTAACTGCAGAGCTTTTTGCCAACTCCTGAGCCAGCTGTGCTGAAAAGGCCTCAGTGTTAGGAAAGGACAAACAATTACATATATTCCATTCGGCGAACCCTGCATGCCG
Organism: Papaver californicum; assembly: GCA_023531435.1. NCBI lineage: Eukaryota > Viridiplantae > Streptophyta > Magnoliopsida > Ranunculales > Papaveraceae > Papaver > Papaver californicum. Next base: position 534,283 of record JAJJMC010031074.1, read on the forward strand.
AATTGAGATATTACAATACCACCACCTTAAATTGGAGCCGTCCTCGGCTCCGGAATATATTCAAGCCCAGATTTCCGACATTCCCTACCACATATGAGATCAATACCTGGAACACCCCGTCCAGCGTACTCTATCACCCTTGGCAGGTGACCCGTCGTCGGCTCTGATACCATTTTGTAATGATCCGACCTTCCACCAATACTGTCCCCACTTAGCCACTGCGGTCATCCGGCAGTGTTGGGTTTTCTACGGGCACCGCTGCGGTCATCCAACAATAGCTTCTTGGGAGGTCACCCATCCCTGGATTATTCTCGCCCGAGCACGCTTAACTGGAGAGCTTTTTGCCAACTCTGAGCCAGTTGTGCTGAAAAGGCCTCGGTGTTAGGAAAGGACAAACCATTACTTATATTCGACGAACCCTACCTACCGAATTGGGGTATTACAGATGGTCAGGATCTGTTAGCAGTTATTTGTCTTATATATAATGGTATCACCCTCGTTAATAATGGTACCCCCTTTATAAATCGTGTATTTTTATGGGTGATACTGACTGATACTAACTGGTGTTAGATTGTTAATATGAAAGCAGACAAAATTGTAATTTGCATGTCTAATTTTGTTTTTCTCTAGTTTATGTTGGAAATTTTGTTACCATGTTGCATCGGTGTTGTTAGTACCAAAAAGTTGCTCTGACACGTGGCAGCGATATCAGTGGAGTACAGTGTCGCGATGCATCAGTCTGAAGCGTAGTCAAAGTGCCCATTACCCAAAGATCGGAACGTACTCAAAATGTGGAGCACAAGATATCCCGATGCATGGATCGAAATGCTGTTGGATCGTACCAAGGATCGAAACATGGATCGAACCAGTCCCGTAGGATAAGAAGATTAGGTCGACAAGTGGACGGATAGGGAGAAGCCACATGGAAGTATCTGGAAGAGATTGGGTCGACACATGGGACGATTAGAGGACGCCACGTATTAGAGTTGGATGACTCATCATTTGAAGTTGGGTGACCCATCGATCCAAGCTCGATATCTCATCGATCCAAGATGACGGATTTTCATTTAAAAAGAAAGAAAGAAAGACAGAGGAGGGATCGATCTCTTCTCTTCTCGAGAAAACTGGATACTACTGTAAACACACCAGAGCTCCAATGGAGCTTTCGATTTTGTAACTAGAAACATCAATAAAATCCCTTCAATTTCAGTACCCGTGGATGTAAGCCATTAAAGGATGAACCACGTTAAATCCGTGTTAATTTCTATTCTCTTTGATGCCCTTAAATTGATAGTTTTGGTTGTTTTGTGTTGAAGAGATTTTTAGCACAAACAGGTGTTATAAAGGGATCCTTGGTAGTTCTGAGAAGGGTAGAGGTGTGTTTACTTACGAGACTGTAAAACAAGAAAATAAGAGATTACACTCTCTTTTTACTGATTCCAAAGAAAGAGGAATCAACAACAACAAAGGATTTCAGTTCACTTAGCCTTATTAGCAGCTTTTGTAAGGTTATATAAACTATTAGCTGAAAGAAGTGAAGTTGTAATGCCTTCTCTTGTTTAAAATGCTCAGGGCCATTCATCAAAGAGAAGCAAATATTAGATGAAATCTTGGTGTAAAATGAGTGTATTGACTGCACGCTTAAGCAGATAAAGCCATAAATTTTGTGCAAGATAGACATGAAGAAAGCCCTTGACAAAGTCAATTGGCATTTCTTGTTTGCTATCTTGAAGAAATTAAGTTTGGAGAAAAATGGATAAAATGGATAAGGTGGTATGATATTGAAGCCCTATGTTTAGTATTGGTGAGTGGGGAGTTACAGACAGAATTAAACCATAAAAATGGATCAGACAAAAGAGACCCATTGTCTCCATTTATGTCATTGCTTGTTGTGGTAGTAATTCCAATTCTCTTAGATGATGTTGTTACCACCAGCAAGATTGGTGGTTTTTTAAGTGGTTGAGGGAGGTTCTGTTGTGTCCCATCTGCAATTTTCAAATGACACTAGAATTATGATTATGGCTTCACATGTGGAAGTGAGGAGATTACACATCATTTTTATGGTATTTGAGGTGTTAGCGGAGCTTCATACGAACCTTGAGAAAAGATTAATGACTAGCACTGGAGCGGATGATATGATTATGAATTTGTCTATGGAGTTGGGTTGTAAAATAAATGTTTTACCTATTACCTATCTTGGCATGCCAATTGGTGCTGGCAAAAGGAATTTGGCAGTTTGGGAAGTAGTGATTCAGAGGATGCAGAAAAAGCTCGGCCCATAGAAAAAGAATTTTTTGATCAAAGAAGATAGGTTATTCTCATTAGGAGTTATTTAAAGAGTTCGTCTGTTTATTTCAAGTCTGTCGAGCTAATTCCGATTTATGTAGAGAAAAGGCTAAACATTATAAGAGTTTTTTTTATGGGGAGAACATAAAGATAAGTTAAAAATGAGATGGGTCTCTTTGCAGAAAGTTTATAAACCTAAATGTAAAGGGGATTGGGTATTAGATATTTTAATATGGTGAATAGGCCTTTGCAAGCTAAGTGGTATTGGAGATTCACAGGAGAAGATTGTATCGTGGTGGAAGATTACTTATGAGAAGATTAAAGTCAAAGATAAATAATAATTTATAGTTTTTCGTGGGAACGATCCTTACTACTGTTATATTATTTGTTAGTATTAATGGAAAACATCTAAAGTAATTTGTTGCATTTACGACACGCATCAACTAGATTTTTGCATACAAACCTAACCATAATTAACCACATATGAAAAGCTTGCAATTTTTTCTTTCGTTTTTACATACTTTCACCGATTTTGATAAATAAAAAAGACATTAGAGCTAAGTTAGAGGTATACCTGACTATTACCAGCCATTAATTCTTCACTTTCGTGTTTGATTCCTCGTCTGCTCCATTTGGTTGAGCTTTACCTTGAATCTGGGTTAAAAACTTTGTCCCATCTAATAAATCAGCCATAATCGGATCTTCAGGCAAGGGGTACGAAAAATTTATTTGATAAGTCATATAATAAACCCCCCACCTCAAATTTCTCATCATCAGAATCACTCGGTTATGTTAGAGTAAATCAAATTTTGGGTTTTTAAACCTAATTCTCAATCCCCTTTTTTTATTCTACTTCTTTTTCCCTCTAAAAATCCAAATATAACTCTAATTTTCTGTTACTAACTTAAAATTAGAAAAACATAAATCTAATTTAACTATTTAAACTAAATTATCTAATCTAATTTAATAATTAATACTAATTAAACGATAGAAATTTAATAATTATGAAAAATAAATTTCTATTACTAACTTTAAATTAAAATTATTAATTTAATCTAACTACTAAGACTAAATTATCTAACTTAATCAAAAAATTAACACTAATTAAACGAGAGAAGTTTAACGATTACTAAAAATAATTGGATTTAGGGCTTTTCAAATTGTTAACAGATGATTCTATTTTATCTTACTTGAAAAACCCTATATCATAAGCCCATATATTAGGTTTCTTCCTTCTACAATGAGCTTCAATGTTAGCCTTTCCTTGCTTTTATAGACATGCTCTTCAGTACTTTTCCCTTCTTAAAGAAGTGCACAGGGTGAAGAGTAAATGATAAATCCATTCCAAAACCACATTCATTTCACATATTAGTAATGTAATTTGTTTTACTCATTTTATATGTGTGCAGATGTGCAATCACATAGTTATTCTTCCTCATATAACTTTTTACGTGTTAACACAAATTATTTCGGTTCCTATTATATAAGTGATGGTCGAAAACAAAGGAAAAAAAGGAAAAAAAAATCTAAACAAAACTGAAATTAATATCTAGATAAGTAAATACTGAAATGTTGGAGAAAATTGAAACAAAAGGAATCAAGAGGTATAAAGTGTTGGTCAATAAGTATAATTTTTTGTTCTTGTTGATATGGTCGAAGTTTGAATAATGCTAGTTGCTACAAATTGGAGGAGAACAAGATGAATAAGAAAACGGGGTTTGATCTTGAGTTTTTCTGGTCTACTTCGCAGTTACTCTATTTTTAAATTTGCCTGGTCTGATTTAATTTTTGAATGTATTTTTCGTCTTCATTATCCAAATCAAGTTAATAAAACTCTCCAGGCTATATTTAGTGAGGCTATATTTGGTAGGTCTGATGCAAAATTAATAAAACTCTTTAGGCTACATTCTCTTTTGAATCATGAGGTTTTTCTTTTTCGTCACTGAAAACAATTGTCGACAAATACAATTTGATAAGAGTTCATTACAAATCCTTTAATTCACACATAAATACATATAGCTGCAGTTACCTTGATTCAACAACCATAATTTCACCAGTATGGAACATACTCTCTATTCCCATAATTTACTCTTGGTGTCTTACAGGCCACTCTTTCAAATTTCTTGAACAACCATATTACAAACCTAAACAATTGCCATACTGCAAGCAAAACAATCAATAACAACCAAAAAGCAGGAAAGCTTTGCACAACGTAATGGTTGGGGTTGGTCGCGTACATCCAGAACATGAATAACAAAGCCACTGATGCTATTGATATCATCATAACAACCATTAAAGTCCACTTGAGACAACTTTGCTTGAAGGGAAATGCACATATAATCAAAACTATAACACTTAACGATGATAAAAATCCAATCGTGTCGACCAACTCAAAAACATAGTAGCTGAATCCAGAATTACCTATCTCGGTTCCGTTAAAGATGTGAGCTTCAAAAGTCGTACTCCTATTGAAGATTGAATTATATGTGCAATTAGAACTAACAGTAGTGTTGATTAGTTTAGCACAATCTCCACCAGGTGGATTTAACCCAGCTTCAAACGTCATGGTGGCTATTAATACAGCCACCACCATTAATGAGTTTGCATCTCGTCTTAAGTCACGATTATTTTCAACATCATCATCATCATCATCTTCTTCTTCTTCGACACCAGCATTCCTTTTTTTCATTTTAATATTTTTCTTTCTTTTCTTTTCTTTCAGCGATCTGCTAAGGATTGTTTGCCAACCGGCCGTAGCGGGTCCAATTTGGTGTTGGTATTGTGAGGTTGTGGCTGTTGCGGAGGGCAGCAACGTATTGGTGGATCTTATAGCTCCGACACTACGAAGAATCTCATCTATTAGCAGGTCTCCTCATTGAGCCGGACATTGTAGTAAGACCAAGGTTCTTACATATCGGATTTCGGTTCGTATCGGTCGAGGGCGATACACTGGTACGCCGGTATATCGGGGAATTTCGGTTTAAATATCGGTGAAATATCGGTCCATATATTTTATACCTATAATTTTATGAAAAAATACTAGTTCACATTTTATAATTATAAATATATTTTAACACGTTATAACAAACGTTTTTTCACAAAGTTTAGAAAGAAAAACTAGTAATCATTTAAAATATATAGATCCATAGATTTCATACAAAGTTCAAACTGAAAACATAAGAAAAACAAGAACAACTTTAAAGTTTATCGTCTAAAATGTTAATTAAACAAGGATATTACAATTCTAATCGAAATCATTAGATTAATTATAGATATTATCATATCCATATATAATTCTAAAATATCATAAAAAATATGAGTAATAATTGAAACCCTAAAACAAGGATTTTTTTTTTTTTTTTAATTATTATTATTTTTTTTTAATTTGATTTTTTTTTAAAAAAATCGTCCATATCGGCCGATATTTCGGTCCATATCGTTGGCCGAAATTTCGGATTTCGTCTTCGTTTCACCCCGAAATCCAAAATTTCGGCCATTTCGGCCGAAATTAACTACATAGAGTAAGACATCTAAAGCTGTGAAACCATTCGCATTCGGGGTGTTCACCTCGGTCTTATTACTCTCTAGCAAATACTTTATCATCTGTAAATGTAAGCAGAAATAACTTAGGAATATATTTTGCATTTAAGTATTTATCAAGCGTCAGGTCACTCAGGGTGCTCAAATTTAGTTTCATTTCGGCGTTTATTTGTTTGGATCTAATTCGAAATTTAAATCTAACTCGACATTTGACTTCGTCCGAATCAGAGGTCGGATTGTTTTTATTCTATTTTATTTTTCTGATTTCTAATTCCAGGACTCGGCTTGTATATATTTAACTGCCCGGAAGTATTTGAGTATATATTTGTCTGAATTCACAAGTTTTCTATAACCTACTATTCAATAATTTTTGAATCAAATGTACAAGTTGGATTAAGATGTAATGAGTCTGAAAATAACAAACAACATAAGTCAAGATGGTTAAGAAGTAAGCAACACAAAGAAGTGGTATTCATATGTACCTGGACGTGTCTCATTGGAAAATCAAGATGTAATACTGTATTTCCTTCGTAGTATCCACTCTTTAGAAGCCCCTCATCCTCAACAATTTTAAAAGCTTCAAACTGATTATATTTCACACAAAGATGTAATACTGTTTCGCCATGACTCGTGAGTAACCGAGTCAACTCCGGTTTAACATTAATAAACTCCTTAACAGTCTCTATATGACCTTTAATCACTGCTAAATGTAATGGTATATTCCCCTCTCGATCATGTACAAAGCAAAAACTTGCAGTGATATCCGTGGCGATCCTTAAAGTCTCTTTCACGATCTCGATGTGCCCTTTTGCTGCTGCTAAATGAAGAGGTCGTAAAACCTTGCGAGTTCAATTCGTTAGTTAACTCGGACTTTAGATTCAATAACTCTCTTGTAAAATCAGTATGGCCTAATATAGCTGAAATATGTAGAGGGTTTTCTTGGAGTGCACTCATTACCATAACTCTATCAAGAATGAGGGGGTCTTGTTGAATTATTTCAAGTAAACTACTTATATTGCCTGCCATTGCTGCTTCATTAATCAGTCTCTCCATAATTATCATACTCCAAAACGCACTTCGACTCTAAGTTTTGACAAGCAAGATAGTGCCAACCCTGCCGGCTTCTTCCCCAGTCTTTATAAGGATGTATGTGCGGTCGTGTCGAATGTTGAAAATGCATCATTTCGTTGTCATAAAGTCTTTGAATGACGATTCAGACTCCATTGTTTATATTTTGTTCAATAAATTTCCACCAGTCCCGCACTGCACCAGTCAGACATTATTTGACATCTTCTTCATTCAAACTTAATCAGTTTCAATTGAACCGGAATTTGGAATGACAGGTAAGGCATCGCTTTTAATGTATACAGCACATCGAATCCTGGGCGACACCCGTAAGGCTGTAAGACTTGTTAATTTGTTTGATTTTTGTCAGAAGAATTAGCTAAATGTGACTTGTTAATAATGTTGGGAAATAAAAGAAGAGCAACACATGTAAGACGATTAAAAAGGAAACAATGAAATTAAGAAGAATGAGAAGCACACAATCAAAGCCGTTTCAAAAGATCGAAACAGGACAGATGTGAAAGACTGAGCAAATCTTTGCATGATCGACACCTAGGATCGGGAAAGTAACATCACACTGATCGAAACAGATAGCATTAAATGCATATGGTGCGGGAAAATAAGAATAATGATGAGCATGGAACGGGAAAGTAAGGATAATGATGAACATGGAGCGGGAAAGTAAGGCAATAATTACTTTAATGACATGTATGATCGGGACAAAGCTGATTATCAAGGAACAAAGGACACATGTAAACCATATAAAGTAGCGCACCAAAGAGAAAGCATGATCTGTCAATCTTATAAACATCCCGATCCTAATATAATAAGGAGAACGATACAGGGTATCAGGATAAAAGGGACCCACTAATAAATCTATAAATAGAAGAAAGCATTCAACGAGATGGGGGTCGAAAAATCAGGAAGAGAAAAGGCTAAGGAAGATTTATCAAAGCAAAAGGAGAAAGATTATTAGGTATGTACTATGGATAGTGAAATCCAAAAGATAGGACATTCTTGATTTATTCTTCTTTCTTTTAAAAGGATGATGAATTTGTAACTAAAGTTTGAATCAGATTTAGGATTTGTAAATGATTGGATTGTTAAAATGTTTATCAAATCATTGTTCTTAAAATGATTCTGTATATCTGTTCAATAGTTAAAATCTTGTGTTTATTGTATTATCCTTAGATCATTGGTTATTAATGTCAATGGGAAAATTGGCATAAACAAATAAGGTGATCCTTGATTGTTAGTATCAGAAATGTGGACTTTCAAATGGCCAAGTACTTTTTCTCTGATGCAAAGATGAAATCTAGTGCTTATTGATTCTTGTTATCCTTTTATCACGAGCTTTAATCTTGGGCCTTCCATGCTTTGGTTGGCTCGCTGGGTCTTCAGTAGGAGGTGAGCATTTAGCCCAGAATCAGCGAATTTAATCGAGATCCATCTGTATTTTTACGGATGGATACTCAGACCGTTTGTTAATGGGTTGGATGCGGATGAATTTTTTTTAAAATCCAACAAATTACGGATTGGACCTGGATACAACCTTGAAACCCGTTAGACATCCTCATCCGTTAGTACGTTTTTTATAAAACTTCTTCGATATAAATATGAAGTTAGTATATTTTTTTTGCCAAATTCGGAATGCCTTTCATGTCATACTTTGATGACCTTACAAGATTCAAGGCTAATATATGTATAGGTGGACATATTTGATCCCAAAGTACACTAAAAGCATCCTATTTCAAAGGGGTCCATACTTTCTTTTTAAACCCTTAAATAATATAGTTTTATTTCTAAAACAATCATAAACTTGCTATTTTTATTTTTTTATTATAAATTCTAATTATAAAATAAATTTATTGAATTATCCATATCCAATCCGTCCATTCGTGCATCCATTGGATGCTGGAATTGATACGGATGACAAATTCAAAATCCGTAATAAATTGAATTGAATACGAATAAAATAAAAACCGTCCATACCGGCTCATATTCAAACCTAGTCTTCGGTCCTTTTCCCTTCTTAAAGAAGTGTACAGGCCGCCCTACAGGGTGTTGCTTAACAAGCTCCAACAATAAATGACAAATCCATTCCAAAATCACATTCATTTCCTATACAAGTAATTTGCTTTACTCATTTTATATATATGTATATACAATCGCACGAATACTGTTTCTCATATAACTTTGATGTGTTAACACAAATTACTTATGTTCCTATTATACAAGTGATGGTCGAAGATAAAAGAAAAAGAGAAGAAAAAGATCCAAAGGGAAATTGAAATCAATATCCACATAAGTAAATACTGAAATGTTGGAAAAAACTAATATTAAAGGATTGAAAAGATATAATCTAGTGTAAGAAATATTGGTTTGTTTATTGTTCTAATGATCAAATTGTGGTTTTTCTTGTTTGGTTCCGTGTAAGCAGTCAGTATTACTGTATGTCGGATTTTTAGCCACATTAAATAAAAAAATTTCACTTGATTCTTCCTTTTATCCCTCTTTGTTTATCACACGAAGAGTTTCAATTTTTTCTGGTACGAATAAAATTCTTTTTAAGTTATTCAGAACCCAATGAAAAATAATACATTCAAGGTACATTAGAATAAACACTATAATCAGTGTTGATTAAACCAGACTAAACCAGAATTAGGATTTCTTGCTTAGCCTAGTGCGAAAGAAAGATCTAACCTCTATAGGATTTGGCTATGTGAAAACTCAGTTATCGTTTAAATGCAATCTAGTGCTCATGTAGTCATATTTTTCTATGATACAGCTTTAATTTTTGGGCCTCCCCTCCTTTGATGGACCTTATGGGTCTTCAATCCTCTCCCCTTCTTAAAATTGATGTACAAATCATAAATCTACTCCAAAACTACTAGGGTTATGTATAGTACAATTTGGTACGATTTTGGATAAAATCAGAACCGAACTCAAAGGTAATAATTTTTAATTTTTTGAAACTATACCAAACCATTTCATAGACGGTTTGGTACAATACCAAACCGAAATGTTCGGTGTAAAACCATTAATGTTTTAAAAATAAAAATAAATTAATATTGAGTATATATGAGTTACAATAATCATCTATAATTCATGTCTCGTACACGATTAGAAAAGTCTTATTAATGCTATCATTTGTCAACAAACTGTTGAAAGATTAAACTGTTTATATGTATAGAGTGTGGAGATGATTTTGATGGATTCAATTCAACATTCTCTTGTTCGAGAATAAACTTCAACTATACAACTAATTAAATGAAATGATTAAAATTAAGAGTGTAGAGAAGAGAATGGAATCAATTAGGTTAGGTCGTATTCTAATGCCTGATTTAATTGCAGACTATCAATTAGATGGGGGTTTTCAATTTAATATATGGGAGGCTGAGAACGACTGTCTAAATATTGTAAAAAGACTAAATTACTCTAACCCCTAAGATTGTGTCACGTGCCAGATAATTTGCATATTTTTTATTAAATTTGTTTAATTTGTATATATATTTTTTATATTTTTTTACTTTATTTAATATTTTTATTTTAATTTAATAATATTTTAATATTTCTTTTAGAGAATTTTTATTGTTTTTGTCTTTTTTATCATTTTTAAAATATACATCCCGATCTATAAATTATGACCATGACAACTCCTTCCATTTTGGGTAAAAAAAAAGAAAATTGGGGAAATTTATAAAGGGAAATTTGTTGGTTGGTCCTAAGACCCGCATACAAGTTATCCCATAGTCCACCGAGATAAACTAGTTATTCTATAGTCCAAAATCTTTTTGAAAAATGGAATATACTTTCCTGCCCATTACTATTCAAGTGTGAACCCAGAAAAAGTTGAAAAATCAAAACCTCAAGCCGATCAAACAAACTGATATCTGACAAAGAAAATCATCAAACAGACAAACAAACAAAAATTGATCAATAGTAATCATCAAACTCATAGATCCGAACTGATTTCTACTGAAAAATATTGAAGAAAACCCCATTTTATCTAAAACTATGAAGAAATCTATATTTGGGTGAATGATGGTGAGAACAATATTGAAGAGCACAGAGAATACTAAAAAATACAGTAGAAGAAGATAGTATACAATAAAAAAGAGTAGATGATCCAGATGTACATATTGATCCAACATTACATATTAGGAAAAAGTATGATCCCACGGTACATATTAATCCAACAATATATATCAAATATGTACTGAAGGAAAATATGTACCGAAGGAAAAAGCGTATAATCTATGTTTCATAAATGTGTACTATAAGAAAATAGGTATTGTATCTACTGATATGTACTGAAGAAAAATTTGTGCCGAAAGAAAAAAATGTATGGTACCACAATACATATTGGTATATGTACAGAAGAAAAAAAGGTACTGAAGGAAAAATTGTACTATCCCACAATACATATTGATACGTACTGAAAAAAATACGTACTGAAGGAAAAAATAAGATCCCACAGTACATATTGATCCAAGGAATATATAATGATATGTACAGAAGAAAAATATGTAACGAAAGAAAAAGTAACAAAAAAAATATTTATGTTAGTGTAGGATCATATAAAATATCCAAATTTCTTTTATACGATCCTGCAATAACATTGAAAAATTAAAACCGCAAAATCAAACTAACCGGAAATAGAAGTAGGATTAATCAGCACTTTGATCGATTGAATCATATTGTTTTGAATAGACAACCTTTGTATTCAAAATCGAATATCAGAAAAAGATTAAAAAGTTTAGAAAAACTCAAAATCGATGAATCTATATTATTTTTTTCTTTTTCTTTACAGATCCATATTGAATTTTCTTCTTCGCTATCACTTGCTTCTTCTCTTCTCTTCCGTTGTCAGAAAGGAAAAACTCCGCCAGAACTTAAATCTAGAAATTAAAAAATTGAAAAAAAAAATTAACCTAAAATTTTATTTATATATGAGGGTGTTTAGGGAATTTAAAAAATAGACCTTATAAGACCTGCACATGTTATAGGCCTTAAACTACTTTATTTGGTCTAAAAACATAAAAATGGACCACCGAATAAATATGGTTTAATAGATGGATTAGATATTAAACGGATTCTCTAAATCGAATTAACGAGGAACTCCTGGATTCGTAAAATCCTTAGTGAAAGTCGTCAAAGTGTTGTTTTTCGAACATGTCTAGTTTTTCAAGATCATGAAAAGTAATCATGGCCGATATTCAAATACCTAAACGACTTTTGCTGGTGTTAAATTATTATCTGTAGCATCATGAAAAGTTCATGATCCAAAATTTTAACCATGACATGATGACTCTACTTAACCATAAAAAATCAATACAATTCTAAATTATCGATAATACTGATTCTTTTAAGTAGTCATATTATAAATTTATCGACCATGATGATTCTTTATGAAAATTTTGAATGAGAAATCGTCATGGTCGGTATTCAGTATCTTGACGTTTTTTATAAAAATTTGGGTAAAATAAATCCAAAAAAAGAAATTTAAAAGAAAAAAAGTTAAAATTGATTTTTGAAAATAAATTAAAAGTATAAGAGAAGGTTAACCCCTAATAAGTAAGATTAACCCCTAAATAAGAAGGGTAGTTTTGTCCTTATTAAAAATATTTGGTTAAAGGGTTTTGAAATTACTTCAAAATAATCCTACTTAGTTTTATTTAACAACCCTCTTTTAACACACAACTTCCAATTAAACGAGGTTTAATGGTCATAAATGAAAGAATCTAATGACTAATATTAACGGTTTTTCGGTTCAGTTCTGTGCTAAACCAGAACCAAATTAGGATAAAATTAAAATCATACCAAACCATTGGATAGATGGTACGGTTCAGGTTAGACTTAAATGATGTTGTATGGTATGATTTTATGAGGTACAACCCTAAAAACCCCATACATTTCCCACATAGTAATTGGCTTTATCCGTTTTACTCGTTTTACACAAGTAAAATCCTAGCCGATTGTGAATGGTGTTCTTCGTGTAATCTTATCCGATTTTAAGTGAGTTCTTCATATGTGAAAAACACCGCACGCGATCGGCTAGCTGTTTTCAATTTGCCAGCCGATTATGGCGAATGGACTGGGAATTTTTTAAACCCAACCGAATCTCGGATATAAAATTATACAAATTTATAATTTTAATATATTTTCATGAATTTTAAGCAACAAAAATGACATTCTATCTCATTTTACACTTTACATAAGCATTTACAATACCAAAATTTTCATATGCCTCATCCGATTCTTCATTTTCCTAATCTAACGACTAAAATCCAATTAGTTCAACTAATTAAAATTATTAAAATATAATTAAACGAGTACATTTTAACTATTATAGAAAATATCCGGATGAGAAGTTATGGATTTATTTTCAAATAACTCCATTTCGTCTTGTCCCTTCAAAATTCTTACAGCCAATACAGCCTTTGATATGAAATTTATTGCTCATGTAGTCTTGTTCTCCTTTATCACGAGCTTCAATGTTGGGGCTTCCCACCTTTGATAGACCCTATGGGTCTTCAGTCCGTTGCCTTCTTAAAGAAGTGTACATGGTTTTACCTAATTAACAAGCCCAACAGTAAATGATAAATTCATTCCAAAACCACACTCATTTCCCATACATGCTAGCAATGTAATTTGCTTTGCTCATTTTATATGTGTGCAGATGTGCAATCACATAGTTATTGTTTCTCATATAACTTTGATGTACTAACACAAATTACTTAGGCTCCTATTATTTAAGTGATGGTCGAAACCAAAGGAAAAAGAGGAAAAAAATCTAAGCGAATTACAAACAATAGCTAGATAAGTAACTACTGAAATGTTGGAGAAAATTGAAATGAAAGGATTTAAAAGGTACCATGTGCAAGAATTTTTATGGTATTCTTGTTTAAGCGGACTAACTTAAAGTGGCCAATATATTTTCTGGATGTTTTTCTATTTGACCCACGGTTCTTTTTTCTATGGTCCAACTCTAACCACATTCAAATAAATACCGATTTCATATTTTCGTTTTCATCCCCTTGTAACCTGGTTATATAGGGATCTACGAAGATTGTTTCGGTCCTATATAATTTTGCACCAAACTAGATAGTAGAATAAGAGGTGTATAATTAGCTATTATCAAAAGTACTAAACTATCATCTACTCATTAATTATTCTAATATTTAAAATAAAATATAAATACAAAAAACTTTCTCATTTTACTACATTCCAAATCTAACAAAATCTAAACAAAAAAAAAAAACTTTTCATTTCCTCTCACTTTCCAAAATCTAAAAACGTTAACCCTAACTTTTTCAAAAACAAAATCCCATCTTCCGGAGTTAACTACAAGGTAAATCTCTATAAACTCTTTCTTATAATAGCATTTGTGATAGATTCATGTGTAGAAATCTTCATTTCTGTGAATCAAATTCCTGTTTATTTATAGAATCGTTGGATGTGGATCCATCGTAATTCTGGTTGTGTTCTTCATGAGCATGAAGAACATGCAACAAAATCGTTGGATACGATGGATCCATATAGAACGATTCTCGTTTCATATTCCTCGTATATAGTTACATTTATCAGAATCGTTGGATACGGCAGATCATATCCAATGATTTCACCTTTTTTTTTTTTTTACTTTTTCTATACTGGAATCGTTGGATAAGCACCTGATTATCCACCGATTCCCTTGCTTTCATGTTTTTATTACTACCCTATGAGAATCGTTGGTCATATCTAACGATTTTGGATATGAAAGTTTTCGGGTTTTAGAAGTAAGAAGAATCGGTATCTAAAATGCTACCTAACCAACGATTCTGGCTTGTAATTTTCTGTTAGCTTTTGCAGTTAGAATCGTTGGATAAAGATGTTCGTATCCAACGATTTTATCTTGGTGTTTTCTGATAGCTTTTTCAGTTAGAATCGGTGGATAAGACCTTCAGTATCCAACGATTCTGTTCAATTCATTATATACAAAAATTTCATGAATGGTTGAAGTAGAAATTATTGATTGCTTGAACCACTAGTATTTATGTGATATTGTATTTTTAGGTAATTGTTAATTGAATTTTGTGTTGTTCGATTTGTTTATTTGTATAGCCATTATGGATGGACGTAAAAGAGGTTATGGTCCAACAAGACAATACGATATTGATAGAAAGCCACAGAAAAAGGTTTTCCGCGACCTCTACTTCCCCAGCCAGACCAAGCTAGATGAAGTTATGGAACTCTAGTATCAACTGACAATGGAGGAGCTTGAGGAGGTGATTAAAATGACATCCAACTTAAGAGAGGATATTGCTAATTGGAGAACCCAAGATGTAATATATGAACAGGTTGCTGCCACTGCTACTGCTGATGGTGGATGTGATGATGACGCTCCTCCTGCGACTGATACCTAATACATGTTCTTAAGACTTGTTGGCTATACTAAACTAAGACTTATTCCGTTATCTATTTTTTGTTGTTTTATTCGAATACTTATTTTAATTTTGTTTTTGAATAGATGAATGAACTTATGGTTTAATATGTTATATGAATGGTTTGAAGTTCGTTATTCGTTGTTATGTTAAATGATTGGTAGTAAAGAATATCAAAATTTTGTAATTGTGATCTAGAATTGGTGGACAATTCACATACGTGTCCACCAATTCCAGCTGCACCTCTTATGGAAATTACAAGTTTTTGCAATAAATTCAGAATCGGCCGATACGTATGTGTCGTATCCACCGATTCTGAGTAACTCATCTTCGATTTTTCCTGCTACTGCTATTGTTTAAATAAAGTTACAACAAGAATTCAAAGTAACCAAAAAGCAAATACATTACATTCATTAAGAGTGGTTGTTCAATATATGAAAGTTACATACCATGGGCATCTGTTAGTTCATTTGTTAACAAAAGACAAATACTTAATTCAACACGACTGTACATTTAATTTGTTACGGCTCCACCAATTCATCCCAAAGTTTCATGTTAGGATCGTATTTCTTCAGCCACTCCTTAGAGGTGTTGTTGGTGAAACTTAGAAAATAAGTGAACCTACACAGTGGAGGTAATGGAAAATCTTTGCGTACCCTAAGACCGATAAAATGTATGTTGCTAATGTTGACTATAACAATTCTTCGATCTTTAAGCGATTCATCACACTTTGTTCTCTTTGGTGTGATGGTAAGATATGCTCCCTGACCAAAATAATGAACAACATAACTCCACGTATCCACCAAGAGATGGCCACATCGAGGCATGGTCATCCATTGCTTATTGATAATTGGTTTATACCCCTTCGGCCCTTGAACACGAGCAACCAATTCATCGAACTCAACTTTTTTATCTTCTATTGTACCTTCCCTCATCATCGAGATGCAAAATTCCTTTTCTTTGTAGTCGTAAGGCCACCATATTTCTAAAATATTGGTATTGAGTTAGGTTCTCCTCATCGCCAAACTTAAATGGCCTATTTTTTCGGACACAACATGAAATCCACAATTGAAGGGAGTTTCGTAAGATTTTCATGGAATACCGTATAACACGTTCGATGGGGTGTACCCCGCACATCCCTAGGTGTTACTTGATAAAAAAATTCCTCTATTATAGTCAACATCTCTTGCGGGGAACCATGAACCCCTTTTTCCTTGCTTCCCTTTTTAGTCTTACTCGTATTGTGCTCGCTTGAGTTTCCTGCGAACGGACGATGAGAACCTTTTCGTTGCCTTATGTTGCACTCGTTTGAATTTTTTGCGTTGGAACGATGGGAACGATCAGATTCTTTTGATTATTTGACTTAGCTTGTTTTCCACTTGGTGCACTTTCTTGCTTCTTCGGGCGACTCCCTTTCTTTGGAGCCGGAACGTCTTCATACACAGCCTCGGTATGCTCATGTTGTGAAGGAAATCTTTGGTTACTCATCGCCGCCTTGTACTTTACTTTCTTACTTCCTATCCTCTTAGGTAGGTGGTCTACCCATCAACGATAACTTAGTTGGTTATTCAACCCATTGCATATGTGGGTGAACGGCGAGGATCAAGTCATGCATCAAAAAATTATCGTTTCAAATTGTTCTTGTTGGAGTAGCCTTCGATTATTTTTCTCTCAAGATCCGTGTCTACAAATGATTCACTTGCATATTCCATCGGGATTGGTGTGAAATTAAGTTGCTTCCAAAACAAATCGATGAGCTCAAAAAGAATCCATTGGGGGTTACTAGCAATCATGTGACGACATGGTAGCCCCATGACCATCATCGTCTTACAAGAACAAACAATCTTCTTTCTTTTGTACTCGTTATCCTCAAAATACTTATAATGATTTATCATATAATGGATAGCCCAATGTGACACCCTATAAGAAATACCCCTTAGCAATGTACTGTAATCAGAGTACGTGGTCACAACTTTCATCCTACTCTCTTCTATTTGGATCTGAATCTTGTTGATATCCTCAATGGTGCATTGATGGATAACTTCTTGTACCATAACCACATTATTTTGACTTTCCCGTAGTAGCTTTTTCAATTGTCCATGAGACCCTTCCGCTATACTTGTCTCCTCATTCTTGTAATACATATGTTGGTAGGTCTACACTTACATAAAATTTTCTTTGTGCGGCTCCAACAATTGCTTCATGCAATAAACCACCGCTTTCTCATCAACCTTTGTCCAAAAAATTTTGAAACTATCCAGATTAGATTTGTACTTTGCTTCGGACAACGAATGCACCATCAAATCCCAAAGATGTTGAAAATATTTCTATTTCACTTATCTTCGTACTCTTGGTCAATTCTCTTCTTCTCTTTCTCTTGTTCCTCCTGAGTTAGTTTACTAAGACGTTCATTTCATCTTTCTCACGAGCACTACCTTTATGTGGTTTTGTCCTCTATATATGGCCCCTGCAATACGCTCTGATATTACATTGTATGTACCATGTACAAAGAAATTGTTTGGCATCCGAGAAAACCACCTCTACTGCATTCATTAGTGCTTGATCCTTATCCGTCACTATGATCCTAGGCATTTGGTCTCTATGGTAAATCTCTTTCAAGGTTTCTAACATCCAAATAAAACCCACCTCATTCTCCCGACCCATAAAACCCCATGACATCGAGAAAGTTTGTTTGTCCGAAGTGCGGCCTCATATGTTTAGCAACGTCATGTTGTAATTGTTTTCTTTTAAGTGCAATCTATCAACAAAAATTGATAGAAGCATTGATCCAATTGGATCCTCTTCGTATGCGCCAAAAAAATACGAGCCACTTTTTCGTCCAGTACCCGTTTCTTCAATATGTAGTTAAGTTGCTCGACTAACCACTGAGATTGTTTCATAACCGCTCTATCATCCCATTCCATCCTCCTGATGCTTGGTCTTGCCGCGTAGATTTTCCTCAAAGTGGACAAGTTTTTAGGATCATCCTCCTTGGTCTTCCTAAGGATATTACTTGGTGTAGTTGACTTCATCGACTTTACCGTTTTTTTAACGTGGTTTTAACTCACAAATGACAGTGTGTCCAATAAGAGATTCTGGACTATTATAATTGTGACAACCATTCATCAATCGACATAGCTTGTTGTTTTTGTAAAATCTGTAAAGGGGGAGACTAATCCTAATCACAGCAAGGACTACACCCTTCCCTATACGCGTCCGGTGCACCCTAAAGAAGATCATTCTCTTGTACTCTTTCATTTCCTTTTATAGGCTTCCCCCCTTAATCCTTTTGTACACATGCCCCCCCTTTAATCTCTCTTTATTGATAAATTGACCTTATGTCATTCTTGCCTCCAACTTACCCTCTTATTCCTCTCTTATCCTCATGCCCCATGGGCATATTCCTAGACGTTTAGGTTTGACCTTTAAATTTATAAGGCGATAATGAACTTAAGCCCGTCTTGTAAGAATGGATCCCCTTATCCATGGGTAATCATTTTTTGGGTATTAAAATTAGCCCCCTAATAATTGAGCTAACCATTAGACAACACAATAATCAAAACCCACTTTTAAAGCAATTCTCCTTGGTTATCTTCTTATCACGTTCCGCACCGTCTCTTCAGTTACCCGACTTTAAGTGGTCATCTCACTTCAGTCAAGGAACAATCTCTGTTATATGTATATTTACAGTCTCTTCTTTACAACTTCATTCCCTTTTTTACTGTGTATCTATATTTCATCACTCCTGATGTCAGACGATTCCCCCCCAACGTTCTTCATCGGACGATAAGGAAGAAGCGAGAGAGACAGAGTCTCGAGCGTGGTCCGAGTCGAGCGGCTAGTATGATGATGGGTCTTTCCTTTTTTTCGGATGATGGTCAGTTTATTATATTATGGAAATCCTTGGTAGATGAGATATTTCCACCGCTATGCAGTCCCCCCTTAATACCTGACTGACGACTATCTCGATTCTCGCTTAACCAACCCGACTTTAATACCCTTTTTTATGTCCTCTAAATGGCTTATGCATCCAAAGGGATATGACTTTCCCCTTCACCCCTTCAACAAGATTCCGCGCATGGCCATTCATCATGGGGATTATTACCTTCCAACTATAGATCAGCGTTCTTCCGCTGAAACTTATCCTTTCTGGAAGTCTTGGGTCGCATACATCCGTTATAACTATGTTCGTTTAGCCACGATCCGTTATTTGGGGATAAAAGATGTTATATACTCGTCCCTTCATCGTGTGGTATTCAGATATAAAAGTGACATGGTCAGGCTTCATTTGCATTGGGTTTCTCGGGTTCACACTTTTTCTTGCTTGGGGTGAGGCGGCTCCTGTATTGGAGGATGTTGTAGTTTTAATGGGATTTCCGATTCATAGTTCTCACTTGTATCATGAGGCGGATATCTCTGAAGCTATGAATGATTCAGATAGGACTCTGTGTGCTTACTTGATTGGATGTAAAGGAAGATCTCGAGAAATCCGATCGGGGGGGGGGGGGGGGGGACGATTCCTCAGTAAAAGATGATCACTAGATCATAGATTCGAACAAATCGGTTAAAGGGAAATCCAAGGTTACCCCTGCTTCGGAAGCGAAATAGAAACCTACAACCCGCCCTATCGGTAGGAAGATGATAAACGATGTTATGAAGGGTTCTGCTACTGTATCAGGCCGGCCCTCTCGAGATTAAGATCTTTCTGGCCGAGGTATTAAGGTAGTAAGAATAAAAGTGCTTTTTTCCCTCTATGAGGGAAGCACTAGGATCCCAATCCCGTAGACGGCAAGGTCAGCTTCCCCGTCTAAGAGAAGAAGAACACATGTGGTGAGCTATTATGTTTTCTTCTTTACTGGATCTGTCACGATGTCTTCGAGCAAAGCCCCCGAGACACCATTAAGAACGATTTTCCGTCGATGGATGTACTGATGTCGCAAGGCGTATCATTTCCTTTTGCGCCTATGTTCTTGGGTGGTTTATATCGTCAGCTGGATCTTCTTTGTAAAGACATTCAGAGAGTGGGCGCCCATCATATTGTTGAGACCTATATCGCGTTGAATTTCCTTCGAGCTTGGACATGAGAGCATTTTCCCAAGTACGCTTCTTCAGCTAACGACTTAGCCGTTCGTCGTGTGGAAAGAGTTGAGAAAGAGGATGGTACCTTTGATATGGTTCCGTCTTCTTATTGTTATCCTCGCATAACCCTGTGGCGTGGGAAAGGGAAGAAAGCTAAAAAAACAGCGTTTCCGGCCGCTTTCGAGCTCTTTCATCGACTACAAAAGCACCAATTTATAGCGCTAGAAATTACACAAAGAAGGGATTCTAGATGAGAATACTCTTAAGGATTATATGGACGTGGCTAAAGAATTCAAGCCTTTTCCTTATCACGATAACCGTTCTGGTCCTCTCCCCTATGATTTTAACACTGAGAATGTGGACGTGACTTTGAACTCTGAGCATTTTTTGGCGAGTGACGACTTTGACTCTGTTATGGCTGTATTGCCTGGTTACCTCCCCAGTTTTTACTTGGGTAAGTTCGTAGCAATTTCCTATAATTCTCATCACGTGGCTCGACAGTTGGAATTTGACCAAGGAGTACCGTCTCTCTACCCGGATCTGTATTCTAATGAGGAAGCCGATATTAAAGTTAGTTTCGACCATTTTGTGTTCAATGGAGAGACGTGTTTGGAGGACCGAGCGATTGATTTTTCTTTACTCTAACTTTCTCCGATGCGAGAGCTTTTTGTCTCTCCCAATTGGTATTCATTTCAAACAGAAATTCGGAAGCAGGCTCTGAATTTTCTTCTTCATTAACCGGTTTCTCCACCCACATTGTCATCAGATGATCTTAGGTTGGTGCATGCATCAGGTCGTATTAAGTTAAATGAATCGATAGCTCTTGAGTTGGGCCTTATGCCTAGCTCGAAGGGTTGTCCCTTGGTTCCCTTAACTACTAGTTGGGATATTCCGGCTGATCAAGAGTTGTTGAAAATGGGGATTAAAAAAGAACAGAAGCCTCCTCCTCCACCGCGAAGAAAGTCGGGAAAGGTCCAAGCACTTCAGTCAATCCCGGGCTCTTCTAACCAGGTATTTCTTCCTGTCCGAGTGCCCCCCCTCCCCCCCCCTTTTTTTAGAAAAGAGGGAAAGGAAACCTATCCCTTCTTTTTTTTATTTGTGTGTTATCAGGGTGATCTTGTCGGTTCTATTGTGTACAATCCTCGCTCCTTTTTGGTGGAGGAATATCTTAACATTCCTGAACATGAGTAGTCAGCTCGTCGTATAGCTAAGAAAGGAAAGCGTGATGCGAGAATTTTACCAACTCCGCGTACTCCCTGATCTACCTCGGCTGATGCTTCTCCTTCTATGTCTCCTTTTACAGGCCGACCGAGTTGTTACTAGTCCGACCTCTTCCTCTTTCGTGAATTGTATTCACATTTTGGGTGTCTACTCATCTAGAGGTGGTGTCGTTTCTTCTCGTATTATGTTGTTTCCCTTATCCCTTTGGTGGCTACCACTACTCGTTCTCATAGTCAGCCTCAGGAGACGCATACCAGCTTTCTTGGTTCATGTAATTGTGGTGGTTCGTCCCATTCTCATCCTGGTGCATCTCAGGGCCATGTGCTTTCTGATGAAAATCTATCTCCTTCTGGTTTTCCTACCACTTGTTACTTTCTTTATTCTATATTTGTTCCTTTTGATCTGGTGTTAAGGCATATATGTTTTGTTTTTCCTATTTATACGTCTATTTTGTTGCCCTATTTTATGCTTGCTTTGTGTCTTTGTTTTATTTATAATCCATTATAATTTGTTTTTTGTAGGTTCTGCTGGTGGTTCGAAGTCGTCTTCGAGTTCTTCTTATCCTCCTTCTGACCGTTACGAGTCTTCTCCTGCTCGTGCGTCATCTCCCAATCCCCAAGCTTCCGAGGTTGGTTTCCTTCATTTATTTTCGTTCACTTTTTACATTCAAAAATCATCATTATATATTTATTATTATTGTTATTATATTTTATTATTTTTATTTATTCTTTATCTTATACTTTTCCCCCTCTTTTTTTCTAGACTATGAAATATGGAGGTAGTATTTCCGCGTTTAAAAAGGATGCTTCCAGTGTCACGAGAAATGTTAAACGTGAACGGCTTATGGGGAATGATTCTACGCAAGAAGAGTTAGATGTGGCTGCCCTGTTAGCCCAATCGAAAAATCCTTCATTTTGCTACCATTCAGTTGTAAGTGTCGACGAAGTCGTGGCAACCGAGATCTATAGATTAGTGCATGGTTTTGGATCCCTTCATACTTAGACGTTACTTACAGGATGATCGTCGAGCGAAGCGATCATATGGTGAACGAGGGTATGATTAAGGATATGAAGACTTTAGTCTTCATGAATAAGGGTTTGCTTGAAGCTGCGGAAGGGCTTTCCCGAGTTCATGATGCTCCTCCTGATGCTGGTAAGCTAAAGGAATGAGAATCTTCCATTCAGACTGACGTAGGTATACAATTTCCTATAACATGGTTGTCCCAATTGCTGGGTACGGTAAATGGAAAGTTTGATCCGCTTTCAACCCTTCCAGCTCAGATCCTTGAGTTAGAGTAAAGCCTAAAGGATCTGACTAAAGTGTCTTAAGAAAAGAGGATTGCTCTGAACAAGCTTCTCGCCGACATTTCAACAGTTACGCAGAAAGCTTGTGAAGATGAAGTTGTTGTTACCCGGGTGCGTGAAGATCCGGAGGTTTAAGTTTGAGGGGGAAAGGCGAGATTTGGTCGTATTTGAGGGGGTTTAAGTTTGTTCTCTTTAGTATTGAGTGTTTGTAATATGTTTGTGCTTATCTAAAATTTGGTTGGTTCTTTTTCTTTCTTTTTTTGAAATTGATTTGGGATTTTGATGATTTTTTATGTCATTTTAACTATCTTAAGTGGTTGTTTTACTTTTGATATTTATTTTGGTTTACGTAT
This sequence comes from Papaver californicum, assembly GCA_023531435.1. Classification (NCBI taxonomy): domain Eukaryota; kingdom Viridiplantae; phylum Streptophyta; class Magnoliopsida; order Ranunculales; family Papaveraceae; genus Papaver; species Papaver californicum. Next base: position 557,557 of record JAJJMC010031074.1, read on the forward strand.
ATATTAGTTGGTACTTGATTTCAAGATAATTTATTGTAATGTGGGTTGTCTTTTTATAAATAGTACTCGTATTGTTTTTATTGTATTTTAGTTTTCCTGAGAGCTTACCCTGCGACAACCGTTCTTATTCACAATTTAGAACAAAAACTACATCGCTTGATTGTCGATAGAGTTAAGGACGAAGCGTAATATGAAGCCGCGTATGCCGCTGGAAATGAAGTGGCCCGACCGATGGTATAAGGCGGATCTTATTTATCATGCGTTCACTATTCGTGATTGGGATGCTAGTGCTCATGAAGCGGCGTTGTGTGTATATGGCTTGGCCAATGATGAGCTGAATATCACTGAACATGTTCTTATGGAAGCTATTGAGATGCGTTGGCAACTTGATGAAAATATCCCTCGTACTGCTAAGCTACTCAGGCCTCTGCGTGTTGTTGGGATGTAAAAAAAATTATTTTATTTTTACTTTTATTTTTTTCTAGCACTGCTATGATTGTAGTTGTAATCTTCGTGATCATCTTGTAATTAAATGCTTCGTCTATTTTCTGGATGCGTAGTTGTATTTCTCATGGGGTTACGTGCCTTGCCTTGTGTGTGGTGTTTTTTTTTATTTAAGTATTCCTTTTATTTTTTCCTTAGTGTCTGTTTTTGTCCTTTCTTCTCTTTCCTTTTTCTTCTTCTCTTTCTCTTCTTCTCCTTCTTCCTTTTTTTTTGAAGGATGGCTCACGAGCTACATGGGTATACCTTAACCATGGTTTCAATATCCGTTATTGTCATTACCTCGGACGCGGGTAAAGAACTCGAGCGACTCTTAGTGGTGAAAGACGAAATAGGGATGTTAATGACCCATAGGTTAGCTCATCGGGCTGCCATGGATGCCGCTTGGGGGATCAGTAAGAAACTTCTGAACTTGCTCGGAAGGCTCATACTGATGCTCGTCTTATGGGTAACGTCAATCGGTTGCTTTCTAAGGTTCATGCAAGGCGGTATGGTGCCAACTCTCAGTATCAGGAGGTTGTGCTTATGATGAAAGATTTAGATCGGGAGATAAAAATCTGTCGTGCAATGTTGGCAGAGTTGGACGATTAGTTTGTGATAGTATATTTTTATTGTATTATTTCTAGAGATTTTATTTCCTAGATATTTTCTTTTCTGTAACTGTCCTTTGTTGACCATGTGGTAATAAATATTCGGTGCCTCTTCTATGTAAACCTTTCTTTGCCTTCTCATTTTCCATGTTTACGTATACATTTACTCTTTCTTGTATCTTTCCTTTGAATGATGTCTTATCGACTTCACGGATATACTTTGACCATGGATGTTGTGCCTTCCTTCGTGACACCGCTTGGTAAGCAGGACGAATTAGCGCGACTTCTAGCGCTGAAGAAGAAATAGGGATGTTGATGACCCATAGGATGAGTCGTCGTGCCTCTATGATATTGCTCGTAGTTCCAATGCCTCTAATCGGGTTCTCCAGGATGTTTATCGTTTGCATAATAAAGCAGTCGCTCGACGTTATTTAGCTACTTAGTTGTACGATGCAGTTGTTCTTATGATGAGGGATTTGGACCAAAAGATAGAGGCTTGTCGTGCGGTGATCGCTAGTCAGGAAGATTAATCATGTAATCCACTTGATGCCCTCTAGAATTTTTTTAATACTTATTGGTTCTTTAATGCTTTATTGAACTCTGTTCACGGGAAGCAAAGGTGGAGGAGGTAATTACGCAATAGGAGGAGGCATGGAATCATCCAAAATCATGACATATAGATCCCCTGGACTGCGATGCGAGGAAGGTGTAGCACTTGTATCAATCTCAGGAGAAGGAGATTGATCAGGGTGTGGTTTATGCCTATGCCTGTCAACTGCGTATCGGCTGGACTTGCTTTTGGATCGAGAAGAGGGGCCAGCATTTTCTTTGCGATAAGAACGACGCGGAGACCTCATGATAAATTTACACGCACAAAGGAAGCAACAAATAAAAGAAGTCATCAGTGCACCACGTGTGAAACATGCAGATAGTCAAAGTTCATTCAGACCACTTTCAACAGACAAGGTACGTAAGCAGAGAAAATAGATTCTCACTCCAGAATCAAAAATCAGAAAAGAAATAAAATTGAGAAGATCAGAAGAATTTCAGTTCATCGTGATAAACTCATAAACATGAGAGATTGCAAATCCTAACAAATTGAGCATAAAACTTCAAACAAAGTAAGTAACAGGAAAGCACGTAAAGAAGAAACCACGTGAAGCGTCATCAACAACAAATCATGGTTAAAAAAGGGAAATCAATCAAATCAAAGATTAAAGTTTGATTTTCTCTTCAACAGTCAAATCAGAACAGGCAAAGAAGTTAACTTACTTTACAAAGGGAAGATAAAAAGCTTTGATCGCCAAAGAAATCAATTGATAAACACCAAAGATGAACAACTTCAGCAAAAAAGGGAGCAAAAAGATTAAAAGTTTTAAGGAAGAAGAAGAAGAAGAAGAGAGAAAAAATAAAAGTGAATTTTTGTTTCTCTTTCTAAAATCTTTCTTTTATAGAGGGGGACATCCAAGGTCTAATCAATCATATATCCTAAGGAAAATTGATTGTACGAATAAGAGTTAAAGCATATCATGAGAAACATGCTAAATGATGGCAGACGTGAGTATTTTCTTCCCATTCTAACCTTGGTAGTATAAGAAAGAAAAGGTGTACATTGTGAACACAAATATTCAGATAGATACGTGGCTCGCCATTTGGAGCCCAAGATCTATATCAATAATATGTTGCATACGAGAAGTATGGGATCAAGGAGATGCATTGGATCATTGTCTGATTCCCTATCTCGAGGAGGAGACGTGGAAGATACGCATAATATCTCGTGACATCACCTAGGCCTAACCTTTATCAGAGATGTCAGGCGCGTGGCTGGATTCCACTCAACATTAAATGTTGAGTCAGTAGCGCAGAGATAGGTGGAGACTTCTCAGCGGACCAGGATCCTTAGTGGGATCTCAACGGGCACATGAAAATGACACATCAATCATCTGCACAGCTAAGGATAGCTAACAAAGAGAAAGTCTATAAATACTAGACTTGATCTCAAGAGAGGGGGCATAATAGTTGCTAGAGGTAAGAGAAAAGAAAATATCAAATACTTAGTTTAATCACTTCATTGTAATGATAGTCTTTCTTTTCTCCCTTGTACTCAGATCTAAGATACTTAATAAACTATTAAACTCATTACCCGTGGACGTAGGCATAGACGAACCACGTAAAACCTCACGGCTATTGCACAACTTACACTAAATAGTTGTTATATTTTTTCTCTACGTAAACTATAGGAAAAATAGTAATAGCTTAGACTTTCGGAATAACATCTCATGAATTAGGATTTTGAGGGGTGGTATTCTGCACATTCATCCTAGTGACTCTACAGTCTTGCGGAAAATGAAAACCTCTCACGGAACCAGACAGAAAACAATATTTTTAGTCTCAATTGCATATACATTCCCATCCTAGCTTAAATCTTTACCTGCCGGAAAAAGGCTCGAATTCGTGTACACTCATGAAAATCCGTCTCAAGCTACACTTTGGCTCGGAAGTTATTCAATAGAATTTTTGTTTTGTTACCCGCCCATATTCAAAGATTAATTAAACCTGACGTTTTTGAGGGCGACCAAAAACTAATTTGGGGCTACTTTTTTAAACCCATCAAATAGATGTGGCTATGGGATAACCTAGTGGTATGTGAAAAGACTTAAATACCCCCTAACTAACTTGGTGCAACTATTATAATCGGTAGTTTACAAAAAAAACTACCGATTATGCATGTTCAGCATGTTGGAATTTTGAAAATTTTTGCAATTTCCAATTTGGTGCAACTATCATAATTGGTAGTTTAAAAAAAAAAATTAAACTACCGATTATGCATGTTTAGCATGTTGGAATTTTGAAAAAAAATACGTTTTCTAATTTGGGGCAACTTTCATGATCGGTAGTTTAAAAAAAAACTAAACTACCGATTATGCGTGTTCAGGATGTTGGAATTTTGAAATTTTTTGCGATTTTCAATTTGGGACAACTTTCATAATCGGTAGTTTAAAAAAAACAACAACTACCGATTATGAGTGTAGAATGTTGGAAATTTGATAATTTTTTCGATTTCCAATTTGGGGCTACTTGCATAATCGGTAGTTAAAAAAATTTAAACTACCGATTATGAGTGTTCAGAATGTTGGAAATTTAAAAAATTTGGGATTTCCAATTTGGGGCAACTTTCATAATCGGTAGTTTAAAAAAAAAAAAAATTAAACTACCGATTATGCGTGTTTAGGATGTTGGAAATTTGAAAATTTTTGGGATTTCCAATATGGGGCAACTTTCATAATCGGTAGTGTAAAAAAAATTAAACTACCGATTATGAGTGTTTAGAATGTTGTAATTTGGGGCAACATTCATAATCGGTAGTTTAATTTTTAATTAAACTACCGATTATGATACGTCCATGAAATTAAATGCATGCAAAAAATGAAATTTTTTTGTTAACGATCACAAAACATTGTATTAATATTTGTGTATACATTTATGTTCAAAATATATATTCAAAATCAACTATTCACCATCCCAGTTCAAATCAATTGTGTCCTTTACTGAGCTTGTTAAACGATCCCAACGTTTCATGTTGGAATCATATTGCTTCAACCACTCCTTACAATGGTTAGTTGGGAAGTAATCCGACCACCTATACAATGGAGGTAATGGACAATCATCCGTTAAACTTAAACCGATAAAATGATTGTCATTAACAAATGTCATAATGATTCGTCTATCCTTGACCGACTCATCACACACCGTCCTTGTGGGTGTAAATGTGACACTCACTCCTGATGAAGGAGGACAGAAAAAATGTACCACGCAGTTCAATACATCCGCTAAAAGATACCCACATATCGGTATTATCATCCAATACCTGGATCCGATTGTCTCCAATCTGTTTCGGCATTTTACACGAGTATATAACTCTTTGAACTCTTGTTCTCTTCCATGTCTATCTCATTGTCTCATCATTTCAACATAAAATATCCTCCAATAATTGTGCGGCCATCCTGTTTCTTAAATATTATCATTGGGTGATATTCTTGGTAACCGCCTCACTAAAGTTTCCTATTTGTTTCGAAGCAACGTGGAAACCACAATTGTCATCCCCATCGACATTGGTGGACAAAATAAATGGTATAATGAGTAGAGGGAGTTGTTCCAAATACTCATCGTGTATAGCTTGGGTTTGACTTAGTTGGGAAAGAATCGTAGAGAACTTAACTTTGACTTGTTGTGAGCTTGGTCCACCTTGAACCTTCCTTGTACAAACCCTTTTCCTTAGAGCCGGAAAATCTTCATACTCAACTTCAGTATGTTCATGCTTAGAAAGGTCACGATGACTAGATAACTATTCCTTTAACTCTTTTCTTTAAATTGACCTCGGTTTTTCGGTATTCGGCCTACCCATTGTCTTTTCTTTCATTGGTTCCTGAACAACCTTTTGACAGGGGTGAAGGACTTCCTCTAAATAGTGCATCAATATTTTCTTTTGTCCCCATTTGACGTAGAGTAACGCTCGAGTGTTTGTGCAAATATTTCCCTCTCCACGAACGACGCACCATCAACCGCCGGGATGCTTGGAGTGAAAGTTAATTGCTTCCAAAAGGGATGAATATCATTAATGTCAATCACTTCAATATACCTTCCAAGCATGTGACGACACGGGAGTCCAATACCTATCATCGTCTTGCAGTTGCAAACAGTAGTTTCATCATTGTGATCTCTGTACAACTCCAATTGTTTCATCATGAAATTTATTGCCCACCAAGAAACTTTGTAAACTATACTCCTTAGAAGATCTTTATGTTTTAAATGTGCCAAAGGAAATCTGTGCGACTTTTTTTCATTGAACCATAAATCTTAATGAGGTCACGATTGGTGAACTCATGGATTGCTTCTTGGACCGACACGACCCCATTTTGGCTACCGAAAAGTATTTTCTTTAATCGTCCATGGGACCCCTCTGCAGTGCTTGCTGCCTCGTTCATGAAGTTCCGATATTCATATGTCCATGCAAACACAAATTTATCCTTATGCGGTCCCAAATATTGTGATTTGCAATACTTAACTGGTTTGGGATAGTTCTTGCCCCATTCATCCTCAAAGTTCTTCAAGTTATATTCATAAACTTCCTCCGTCATCGACCAAACTATCTTGTCCCATTCTTTTAGAAATATAGACCACTTTATTCCATCCTCAACACACTTTTCATCGGCCAACCTTTTCTCTTCTTCTCGTTCTTCCATGATTAGTTTACTAATACGTTGATCCTCTTCCTTCGACCTCATGGTACCTTTGTTTCGTTTTTTAGCTTGGATATGATGTCTGCAATTGGTTTTGATGTTACATTGAATGTGCCACGTACAAAGAAAATTCTGGGCTTCCGGAAACAGTACATTTATTGCATTCATCAAGGTTGTATCGTTATCCTTTACAATAACCCTTGGAAAATGCTCGACATTATAAATCGACCTTAATGTTTGCAACATCCAGATGAAACTCACATCGTTCTCAGCATCCATTGAACCCCAAGCCACCGTAAATATGCATTTGTCTGAAGTGTGGCAAGCGATGTTCAACAACGGCATGTTGTACCTGTTTGTCTTGTAAGTAACATCTATCAACAAAATTTGATGAAATCATTGAGCTAATTGGATCATCTTCGGATGTGCCAATAAAATATGAATCACCTTACTATCCCTTCCTTCTTTTCTCAACGTGTAATTTTGTTTCTCGGCTAACCACTCTGATTGTTGCATAACCATTCGACCATCACATTCTGTCATTTTGATCGTTGCTAGGGTCGAATAAATTGTAGACAACGAAGACAAGTTGTTGGGGTCGTCCTCCTTTATCTTAGATAGGATTGCACTCGCTTTCATTACGGTCCTCATAGACTTCACCGTCTCCATTTCCTTTGGTTTTAACTTGGCAACCATTACGTGCCCAACAAGATTTTCCGGATTTTCGTGGTTATGACGACCATTAGCAACTCTAAACATTTTCCATACTTTTCCTTTCTTACCTTCGGGATTATGGAAGATAATCTTAAATGGGCATCCAATCTTCTTTGAATTACCTCGGTAATCCTCTCCGTCTTCTTTACGTATTTATAATTCTTTCCCACATGACTCTTTCGCTCGCCACCTCTCTCACAAAGCATTTCAAATCGGTCAACTTTCACACAATTGTTCTGAACTACAACACACATCTTCTCTGTTGCCTTGTTGAGAAACCATTCATTTGCCTCCGCCTTACTTACAAATGTTTTAATCTGCATATATAAAAACAAATATCATAAGCCTAACCATGTAACATACATTCTTAGAACAAGTTAAGAGTGGGTAGATAGCGTACCAAATTATTTGCATAGTGTAGGGAAGTATCAGGACCCTCATATAAAACGGGATTAACCCATTCAATAAGCTACATAAAATAGCAATGAGTTAGACAATGATAATCGGTAGTTAATTATGTTCACTTACTACTGATTACCAACAATCGGTAGTTAATAATATCCCCGTGCTACCGATTATCTACAATCGGTAGGTAATATGTATTCCTAAACTACCGATTGTAGGAAGAAATCAAGTCAAGTCATGTACACATATAATCGGAGGTTTAGTGTGTTACACCACTACCGATTATATTACAATCTGTAGGTAACTATATGACATTAACTACCGATTATAAAGTTTGCAAAATAAAAAAATTGTAGGTACGGAGAAATTCAGTTTTGGGGCGACTAACACAATCGGTAGATAATAAGTTCTCCTAAACTACCGATTATGCAAACAGAAATTCAAAAAAAAAATTATTTTGGGGCGACTAACATAATCATTAGATAATATGTTTCCTAAGCTACCGATTATGTAAAAACAAATTCAAAAAAAAATTAATTTGGGAATTTTGTATAATCGGTAGGTAGTAATCTTCATGAGACTACCGATTATGATAAATTTTGGTCCAGGAAGTTTAATCGGTAGTTTATGGTACTCCATAAACTACCGATTATGGGACGTACATGCCATTAAATGCATGCAAAAATGAATTTTCTTTGTTGCCGGTCACATACAAACGCTTACAAACTGGGTTTTGAGCTTTTTAACACAATACCTGATTGTTTGATGCATTATTATCTTTATTTTGATGTGATTCATCGTCTAGGTTTTCTTCCACACTAAAATTTGGATCATCCAACAAATAACCCAAATCATCGTATCTAAACGTATTTGAACCTTCAATATTATGTTCTTCATGTTCAATCTGACCTTCTTCCTCATACTCATCCATGTTTGTGATTGAATTTTGGTAAAACTTGATTTCCCAAAAATTCTTCTTCTTCTTCTTTTTCCTCTCTAACATACTCTTTATTTCTATTCTAAAACTAAAACTCAAATTCATCATCTAACACTAATTATAACCAACTTACTTAACTAATTAATAAAAATTAACATTAATTAAGCAAGAATAGATTAACCATTGTAGAAAATATATGGATAAAGGATGTATTGATATTACTTCACAGTGGCTTTATTTTATTTTATTAGTCATCCTAAAATGATTTTTGATCGCTCTTAAAATCGCCGGGTAATCAAAACCCAACAAATGCAAGATATATCCAAGCACACAAGGAAACCCAGTCTTTTATTCATTCATAACATTCAATGAAATAAAACACCACCCACAATATCAATCGTGATAATTACTACTAGCTAGCATTCCAATAAGCAGAACCCTTGCATTATAACTTAGGTCCTTTTAGCCTTAGGCTTGGTGTTGTAATTGCACATTTTCTTCTTGGCACACTTGATCAAGATATTTGCAGAATCAATACCTGGAGACAATGAAAAAACCTTATTAAATACTTGATCAGTTATCACATTAACTTCGAGCTTATCTAAAGATATTAATATCAGTTGTATTAGTGAGTTCGATGTGAGAAAGAACACCGACCTGCAAGGTAGGCGCCGTGAACATAACCATTATAATGCTCGCTTGTATGTTCTCCCGTGAAATAAACTCTACCGACGGGTGCCTTTAAACAACCAAGGGTAGACAAATTAATAATATTTTTCTATTTTAAAACAAAACATTATATTCCCTGTCTCGGAAAAAAAATCATATTTTCATTTTTTGAATTGACCAAAGTAAATGTATTATTTTTCATGGGACGTAGATAGTATTAAAATAACCAAGGTCTCAATCGGAGTGTATGTTACATACCCTAATCTGATCGTACTCGTACTGATCAACTCCAATAGGCCAGTTGGAAAACGTTCCTTTATAAAACCTATCAGACCACCATTTCGGAACGAGTATGTCTGTGGCGTCGGGAATGTTCTTCCCAAACATGTTTTTTAGGACATCCATTACTTCGGCCAGGGTCTCTGACTCTGGTTGTTGCTCTATTCGTCTAGACTCGTCATCTGTTACTGTTACTAAGAGGCAATTTGCACCAGGATACTCATTTTCGAGTTGCTGCAATTCACACGATTTGAAAACAAATGATTATTGAATACTACGAATCCATAGTTTGTATATATATCTAACTGGACTAATAAATTTACCTGCCAAATTGGATAATACCCTCTTTTTTCGTGAGTGTAAATGAAGAACTCTGTGCCATTACCGGTAGGCCAAAAAGTATAAGGGAACTTGAGGAAGATTTTGGTGTAGATGGACATATCAAACTGATATATGGCCAATAATTTCCATGCCTGCACCAAATGCACAAGTACTGCTGTTATTAGCTTATTTTCGTGGAGACCTTACATAATATCATGAAAGGACAAGCTGACTAACCGGTAGATCAGGCTTAAAGTCGATGAGATTTGTCTGCAGCACACCAATACTAGCAGAAACCATCACATATGCAGCTTTATACACTGACCCATCTTCAGTCTTAACAACGACACCGCTTTTATAATATTTTATTGCCGTCACAGCCTGTTAGATGTAGCGTTATTATTAGTCAATAGCAATCGATTGCGGTGGTGAAAACTTGGCAGCCTTACAAACAATGGATGCAGTCATTGAATATATATATATTACCTTATTCAGCTTAAGTCGAGGATCAACGATATCTCCAGCCTTATTAGTAGTTAGGAATTGCTTAGCAACGTAATGAACAACACTCTCATAACCCCTCGAATCTGCAACAAAGTAATAATCTTCGCCGAAATCGGTAAATGTTGGCAAGGGTTCTGTGTTCTGCAAACTAGTTACTCGTGGTGGCTCACCAAACTCGTAGTCATAAGTGTAATAGTCGATTGCCATATCGATTGGGGTTGATGGAACGCTGCAATGTATAATTAGTCACAGTTATTATTTTTCATCTTTGTCTTTCTGTGTGTGTGAGAATCAAAGCATGTATAAATTAGTATTGCTTAACTGGTTTTTGAGGCGTTGGGATGCCAGGATTGACATATCTGTCTGTCTTCGTCTGGACAAAGAAACAGATAATTGTTGGCTAAATGTGGAGCGTTCGTCTGCTGAATCATACGCTTGCTGAGCTACGGATTCTTTGTAAACCCCTCCCCTGAATTATAAAAGAAGGGAATAGCATAATATATATACATATCATGAGTTGGTTTTGATTCTGGATCTTCTCAGAAAATTGTGTATATGTATATATTGTTGGACTAATGGATTTTCCTCAGAGATCAACATATACGTACGTTTGTTTGTAAGTATGATTCGCAAGGTGGTCAAAGTCAGAGTAATAGGTTTTGAGGCCAATATCGTTCACCATGGTCCAAATGGGATTTACTTGATCTCCATTAACCCCTTCGACCCAGTTTGCACCCAACTCTACGGATAAACCTGCAAAGTTAGTCTTTTTGATACGGCCACCAATTCTATCAGTTCCTTCCAGTATCAAAATGTTCTTTATTCCTGCATCCGATAACGTCTTTGCTGCGGATATCCCTACAAAACAAACATCAAGAACATGTAATCAGAGAGAGATACGTACATATACTAGTGCATGTAATCAAATGTTGACGACGACTATGTATGTGTGAGTTACTCACCGGACATGCCAGCGCCGACCACGATGACAGTCGGAGTAGGCTCTCGAGCAGCTGCCATAGTTTGCGGCAAATTATAGAGACCCAAGAATGATACAAGAACTATGAAGAGAACTGAAACCATTGGTATACTCTCCATACCTATGTAATATTACTAGCTAGTTTGCTCTACAAATTAAACATGCCGTTAATGAATGCTCTACATTTATAAGGTTTCCGGTAACCCTAATACTTCATTACTAATCACCTACTCCTAATTTAAATTTATCCATTGATTATTATTTTTGATTAATTAATTAACTTATGCTGTTTGACCATGTGCAGACCAAGCTTTTTAGGTAGTTTTCGTACAATTGTATTTTCAAGAAAAAAATAAAAAATAAAAAGAAAAGCTCTACGGTTGGTTTATCTCCAACTTTAGGCTAAGCCAAATATTCATTTCCACCGCCGTTAAACTCCATTTTATCATAATTTACTATTTTAAAAAAATGAACAAAACAAAAATAAAAAACGATCAATTCATTCGTATCAAAAGATTGGTTACGTGTAACTTCCAAGAGTAAGCAGACTCTAAGCATAATTTTAAGGTAATTGTCATCGGTGGGCAAAACAGTAATTTACAACCGTGACTTTGTGGTTAAAGCAACCCGATGTTGGGTACAGTTTTCTCCAAAAAAAAAATAAATACACTGTAAATTCAATCTACTTCCTGATGGAATTTATTTATTATTGAATTTTACAAAAGAGAATCTATTTCTAGATCTGGCACGATGTTGACTATCCGCATCATCAACCTCGGGTCCTCAACTAAAAAATTTCAAACCCTGTTGACCCGGTAGGGGACAGTTAATTTCCCTTGTGCAGATTATTTAGACAACACTGCCCTTAGAAATTCAAACAATATCGGTTGTTACCATGTTTGATAACTCAAATGAAATTTACGAAAAAAAATTGTTTTACTATATTACTTCTGTAAGGTATAATTTTCAAACAAAACAACAATACCTTTATATAGGTAAAAAAATAAAAATAATTAAGACTAATAATTTCTATTTAAAAGAGAAAAACTGAAGACTAATAAATCTACTAAGAATAGTATTCAAGTTTATTCAACAAAACTCCCCTGTAAACTTAAATGCTTCTACCATCCATCGTGCCGATCATTTTCTTGAATCTGTCGAATAATACTTTCGGTAGCGGTTTTGTAAAGATATCCGCAACTTGATCCTGACTTGCCACATGCACCAATTCCGCACTTTCTTCCTTAACATGATCTCAGATAAAATGAAAACGAACATCGATGTGTTTGTTTCTTTCATGGTTCATTGGGTTCTTTGCTAACTCAATTGTTGATTTATTGTCAACTTGAATCACGGTTGCACCTTGTTGTTTTAGCTCCATCGTGCTCAACAATTTTCTAAGCCATATAGCATGACATACACACCAAGAGGCTGTAACATATTCAGCTTCACAAGTCGAGAGTGTCACGATCGGTTGTTTCTTTGAAAGCCAAGTAAATGCAGTAACTCCCATAAAGAACACATATCCCGCGGTACTTTTCCGATCGTCTATATCTCTGCACCAATCGATGTAACCAACCAACTTGTAATCTTCTGCTTTTGAGTAGAACAACCCGAGTGATAACGTTCCTTGGATGTACCTTAGGATTCGCTTCAACGCCTTCCAATGTGAATAAACTGGCTCCTCCATGAACCGACTTACAATGCCGACACTTAATGAAAGATCCGGCCTTGTGCATGTGAGATAGCGAAGACTTCCTATCAAGCTCTGATATTTACTAGCATCGACACGTTCTCTTCCATCGAACTTCGAAAGTTTTGCACCTGGTTCCATTGGTGTTGAAACAGGATTGCAATTTGCCATCTTATACTTCTTCAACATCTCTTTTGCATAAGTCTCTTGTGATAGAAAAATACCTGTCTCTACTTGTCTAACCTCCAAGCCAAGAAAAAACTTCATATAACCCAAATTTGTCATCTCAAATTCCCGTGTCATTTTGTTTTAAACTCTTCTATCATCTCATCATCGTTGCCCATAAAATAAGATCATCAACATAAAGAGCAACAAACAACACGTTACCTTCATTCTTTTTTACGTAAAGAACATGCTCATATGTACATTGCTTGAACCCGTTCTCCTTGAAATATGAATCGATACGTGTATTCCATGCCCGCGGTGCTTACTTCAACCCGTAAAGCGCTTTCTTCAATTTTAGCACCTTCTTATCTTCTCCGACTTTTATATACCCGGGTGGTTGTTCGATGTAGACATCTTCTTCGAGCACACCAATTCAAGAATGATGATTTGACATCCACTTGAAATATCGGCCATTTGAATTGAGTAGCTTGTGAAATGAGTAATCGGATTGTCTCCATTCTTGCAACAGGAGCAAATACTTCTCCATAGTCGATTCCTGCCTTTTGTTTGTATCATTTCGCAACAAGTCGCGCCTTGTACTGTTCTATCTCGCCTTGAGCATTCATCTTTTTCTTGAACACCCACTTCACACTAATAGGTTGACTTCCTTTCGGTAATTCTGCTAGCTCCCATGTGTGGTTGCGGTCAATCGCCTTAATTTCCTCGTTCATAGAAGTTTGCCACTTCTTGTCTCGTACCTCCTGTTCAAAGGTGATATTTTCAGCATCTGCCAGAAGACATACAAGGTGTACCTCATTTGTTGAATCATATAAATCTTGCAAACTTCACGTTTTGGATTGTCGTGGTTCATCTTCATCATCGGTAGTTTCTGAGTTTTTTTGTTTGCTTGTTGATGCAATGACGGATGATTCTCCAACTTCGATGTTAACTTCTGTCGAATTTTTCCAGTCCCATTCACTTGCTTCGTTTACTCGCACGTTACGACTCACCATCACCTTCTTGCTTATCGGGTCGAGTAGCTTGTACCCTTTTGTCTTCTCATCATACCCAATAAAAATGTACCTTTTGCTTTTGTCTTCAAGCTTCGTTCTTCGTTGGTCTGGTACGTCTGCATAAGCCATACTACCGAACACTTTGAGATGAAAAACTGTCGGCTTTTGTCCGCCCCATGCCTCTTGTGGTGTTTGATCATCTAACTTCACATGTGGACATCGATTTTGTATATAGACAACACACTGCACGGCTTCTGCCCATAATTCATTTGGCATCTTCTTGCTCTTGAGCATTGATCGAACCATGTCGAGAATAGTCCGATTCTTCCTCTCGGCCACACGGTTTTGTTGAGGAGAGTATGGTGTTGTTAGAAATATCCTTATGCCTTTCTCCTCGTAATACTCCATGAAAGTCGTCGAAGTATATTCGCCACCTCTATCAGATCGTATGGCTTTGATATGTTTACCAAATGCCTTCTCCACCATCACTTTGAACTTTTTGAACACCTCGAATGACTCAGATTTTTCTTTCAAGAAATAAACCCAAGTTTTCTGTGAGAAATCATCGATAAAGAAAATGAAGTACCTTTTACCGCTTAAAGATTCGGGGGTGATTGGTCCACATATGTCGGTATGAATCAATTCGAGAATATGTTTAGTCAATAATCTTCCTTCTTTTAAAATGAGGTTCTCGCTTGCTTTACAAGCACACATTCTTCACAAAATTTTCCCTCATAGTCCATGTTCGGCAGCCCTTGCACCATGTTCTTCTTTGCTAACTTTTTTAGATCCCCATGAAGTAGGTGACCAAAACGGAGATGCCACAGCGACGCCTTGTCTTCTACGTTGACTCGCAAACATTTTTCTCGTACGCTTCTCAAATTCAGTTTGTACATTCGATTTCTTCCCATCTCGACTTGAGCAACCAGACGCCCTTGTTTATCCTTCAAGTGCAGTACCCGGTCTTCTAAGAGTATCGAGTAACCTTTCTCCGTGAGTTGTCCCAAACTCAAAATGTTGGTCTTGAGATCTGGTACGTAATAAACATCTTAAATCGACCCTATCAGGCCATCCTTTTGTAAGTAACAAACTGTACATTGGCCTTTGACCTCCACCTTTGATGCATCTCCAAACGACACATGACACCCTTCAATCTTTTGCATCTTTTTGAATAAGTACTCGTGACCGCACATATGGTTGCTTACCCCTGAGTCGAGATATCACAGAGTTTCATTGTTGATGTGTTCTTCATTTTGAGCCATCAAGAGAAAACCATCATTCTCTTCATCTTCCAAGACCAAGTTAGTTGTTTCTTCCACCTTTTTATCGGCTCGACAATCTTTTGCAAAATGCCCCACTTTACCACAATTGTAACATTTTTCGGAGTTGCAATCCTTCGCGTAGTGACCATAATTGTGACGCTTGTAGCACTCGATGTTGGAATAGTTCGATCGACCGCCTCTTCCTCGACGGCGTTCTCTTCCACGCCAGTTTGGTTGACTCGACTGTTCCTTCTCCAATTAGTACCCTTCACGACTGCTGCGACCATTTCCACGGCCGCGCCCTCTTCCTCGGAAATTTTGAGAATAGAGTACTTTTTCGTCTTTAATTGTCGTCTTGGTTTGAAGTGCTTGCTCTAGTGTCTCCTCCTTCTTTTTCTTCTTACGTTGTTCGTGTGTCTCAAGAGAACCAGCAAGCTCGTTGACTGTAAGCGTCGCAAGGTCCTTTGACTCTTCTATCGCGCACACAACATTCTTAAAATTGTCGGTTAAAGATATCAAAATCTTCTCCACAACTCGTGCATCGGTTATTGCTTCACCATTACGATTAAGTTGGTTTACCACGACTTGTACACGCGTGATATAGTCAGATACAACTTACGACTTCTTCATCTTTATGCTCTCAAACTCGCCACGAAGAGTTTGGAGACGCACTTGCTTGACTCGGTCGTCTCCCTTGAACACCTTTTCTAAAATGTCCCACGCTTCTTTTGAAGTAGTTGCACCGGCAATCTTCTCAAAGCCTGACTCGTCAACGGCTCGGAACAACATGTATAGTGCCGCGTTATCCTTCGATCGTGTCTCTTTCAACGCCTTGTTTTGGGCCGCCGTATATCCCGTGGTATTTTTTGGTTCTTCGAAACCTTCTTTGACCATCTCCCACAAATCTTGAGATCCGAGAAGAGCTTTCATTTGAATGCTCCAATTCTCATAATTCCCCTTTGTTAGTCGTGGTAGCGACATTTGACCCGTCATATTCGCCATTGGCTCTGATACCAATTTGATAACTCAAATGGAATTCACAAGAGAATTTGCTTTACTATATTACTTCTCCGAGTTATATATTTTCAAACAAAACAACAATGCCTTTATATAGGCATTAAACAAGAAAAAACTTAAGACTAATAAATCATATTCAAGAGAGGGAAACTGAGACTAATAAATCCACTAAGAATAGCATTCAAGTTTATTCAACAATGTTGATGTTGCCTTTCTGCTATTACCATCCGTAGCCACATGCTTTGAGGCTTTGTATCTTGAACGTGGAAAGAACAACTATTACGGGATCACTGGTTAACAAATTGCAGAACGGTAAAAATGCAGGAATACACGTATAAATTGGCTAATGTAAAATGCAAATATGATCAAATATCCAGTTAAGTATATAGAATTTGGAAAATTACGAAAATACAAAAATACGTACCTAATGCATTTTGTATATACTGATTCGGCATTTCAAAATTCGGCATAAATATATGATTTTTAATCCTATATTTATAATTTTAACACATATATTGAATATGATTTTAATAATGACTGATTTCATAACAACCTTCTTGATCATAGTTTATTTTACCGACACCGTCAAACTGTTTTTCTGGTACACCTTGATTGTAATATAGTACAAAATGATGATTGGTATCTTTTTACTTGATTGTAATATTATGAATTTATTTCATAAATTTGTTTAAAATTCGAAAAAGTCACAAATAGTTCATTTAGTCTGAAAAAATACATTTCTAAATTGGGATTATAAATGGACAACAATTTTACGTGGAAATGCATCGTTCGTAAATTGTCAAAACTTGCTTGGCAAAAAAATATGCAAACTTACTAACTTGACAATCCATAACTTAATACACTTTATTATGTTTCTGGGATATCTACATAAAATATATTGAGCGATTTAGGTTCCACCAAATTCGTTTAACAAATAAAATTAGTTTCTGACACATGATACAGCCAAGCTTATAGTGGTTGGTTTGTCTCCAACTCTAGACCAGTGTAGTCCATACCGGCCGGTATACCGTCGGTTTTACCGGTTTCGGCCGAAAATCGAGACGAAATCCGGTATACAGGTAAACGGTATTTGATCGAAAAAATCGACCGTTATGGACTGTACCGGTTTGACCGGTACGGCCGGTATTGATCGGTACGACCGGTTTTTTTGTTTTTATTTATCCTTGTTTTAGGGTTTTCAATTGCTACTCATATTTTTATGATATTTTAGAATTATATATGCATATGATAATATCCACAATTAATCTAATGATATTGAAATTGTAATATCTTTGTTTAATTAGCATTTTAGACGATAAACTTTAAAGTTATTCTTGTTTCTCTTGTATTTCCAGTTTGAACTTTGTATGAAATCTATGGATCTATATATTTTGGATGAATACTAATTTATCTTTCTAAACTTTGTGAAAAAATGTTTGTTATAACGTGTTAAAATATATTTATAGTTATAAAATGTGAACTAGTATTTATTTTATAAAATTATAAGTATAAAATATATGGACCGATATTTCACTGATATTTAAACTGAAATTTCCCCGGTATACCGACGTATCAGTGTATCGCTCTCGACCGGTACGAACCGAAATCCGATATGGTACAACCTTGCTCTAGACTAAGCCGAAAACCCTAATTCTTGTTTAGCCTAAGTTAATCATGACACTTAATCTTAACCGACTAAATTAGGATAGTCATTTCCACAAGCGGTTAAACTCCAATTACTAAAATATATTAAAAATTAAATTAATTAGTTAATTAAAAACCAATTCATTCGTACTAATAAATCATTTAGTTATACGATAGCTGTAACGAACAAATAAATCAAATAATAAAAAAACTCAAGAACCAGTTATAGTTAAATATATAACAAATAAGTAAATCGAGAACGTGGGACAGCCGCACGTGGGACCGCTTAATTCGAGGATATTAAAATCCTTATCTAAAGTAGGTGCCATTGGCACGTCTCTTCGCCCTAGTAATAATTATATTCATTCGAAGTCACATCGCATCTCGGTCTCCCCTTAGTAAATATAAGAGGTTTTTTTATAAAATGGTCATGTACGATAACCTCGTTTATAAAACAACCATGTTTTTTTAGATATTTATAAAATGTCCATAGTTTGACCTTTTTCAACTATTTTTAGATTAACGGTAGTTAGAGCATAGGTGGTATTAAATCAGCTGTTGAAAAAGATGAAAATACCCTTGAATCGTTTTAAAGAGTCCTAGTTAGAACAATGAGTCATTGTATGCTCAATTCGTGACTCATAGCATGTGCAAAGCACGACTACCATTAGTGGTGTTTTTTCATCATCTTCAACCTTCATCATTTTTAACCTAATTATCACAGTTATAAACACTAACATTGAAAAGAAGGGTTGAGACAAAAGATTCACTATCGGCTGATTTTTTTGGGATAGACATGGTTAATCACTTGGAATTTGCTTACTGTGTCTGCAATAATTTTGTGTCATGATATCAGTATATGTAATTAGATATGGAACTTGATGATATCTAGCTGAAGCTGAGTTAGAATGAAAGAAAAAAATGAAAAATTAAGACACGCAAGTAGGACTGTAGGAGTGAGTGATGGCGACATTTACCTTCTCCTCGTCGTTAGCCACCGCTGTCATCATCGTTGAAAGCTAAGTATCGAAATGAGAAACCGACCAGAATATCTAATCTAGCTACCTTGGATCTCTGCATGGATAATGTGCTCGGTTAAAAGATTTTTATGGTATTCACCGGAATGGATTAACCACCTCTAAAACTCAGTTTATGTACCACCGTATATATATATATGACGGGTACAAACAAGTTACTTGTATTTGGTGTTGTCATCTAGCAAAACTTTAGAACTATGACAAAGTGTGTCTTGATTAATTATTATCGTTAATCTTCCTTAACTAATAAAATTATTTCCTTCGGTCTTCATTTTTCGATACAAAAAAAGGTGTGTGTGGGTAGTTTTGTAATTATGTCCATCAATATATCATCTCGTCAGACGATAAATCAACTTAGTAAACGAGATTTTATCGATTTAGATGGCCTTAACGGAAATACTAACTGTTGGAACATTTTATAAATGTTTAAAAAATAGTGACATTTTCTTATTAATTGTGTGTTATTTTATTAAAGATTCCTAATTACAATTACTAGTTGATGAGGAGCCTCACTCGTTTCCATATTTAGTGTTTTGAAAGAAGTGGATTCCCTTGAACTTGGCACGATAAGATACTTTCAAGTTTTCAAAATCTAAAATCCAAATTGTTGATAAGAAGGAGCCGTCCATGTAGATTAGTCTTGGAACTCATGTTATTCTAGCATGTGTTGATGGAATCTAATCAACAGCAAACCGAATTAAAAACTAGAAGAAACTAGAAGAAGAAAATGACAATAATTTAGTATAATAGATAGAACTTATAAGGTGGGAAATATTTACTTTGGGTTACCCAAGTTGGCGATGGGGAGAGCCTATACTATATTGCCTTTTGATATAATTCATGTCAATTATGAAATTGAAAGGAAAAAAACGGGTTAAAAGTGTGCTGTCACACATCAGAGCATACACAGTGCTTGTGGTGTGACGTCAACGTATTAAGTGTATCATGATTGTGTCATACTATCTTAAGTGTATCATGATTGTGTCATACTATCTTTTTTTGATAAAAATATTACTATTATCTTTTTATTTTAATATATTTTTAGGTTAAAATGAAAAAATTAATAGTAATACTTTTTTTGAAACAGAGAAAATATTTTATTTTTCGTGTTTAACACGATACAATAAAACATAATAATTGCGTTGTATATGCCGATAGTTTTCAAATACATCTTTTGTAAGTATTTATACCAGGCAAAGCCAGGTTCGTAGGAATAGATGGACAAAAGTATGACATACCTATGCCTCAGCTAGGCAGGAAGTGTAAAATGGGTTTATAAAGGATAAAATTAGACTTGGGGGCTAACTGGACTAGGTGGAAAATTGCACACCCTTATTATGGGATGGCTTCGTTTCTAATTTGTGTGGTGTATAATTTGATAATTTTTAAAATAGTTATAAAAATTAAGGGAAATGAATCTATATTTTACATATAGTTTTATTTAGAGAAAATGGGTCTATTGTCCAAGATTCTCTAAAATATGGTTGTAGTGGAAAATTAAAAATAAGAAATGGGTAAAATGGACACCAAAAAACTAAGACAATTGTGCCCTTTATATTTATATTTTTTCCTTTTTTATCCTTTCTCTCTCCAATTTAAAAACAAATCACAAAAAAAATCTTAACTTTTAAAATATATATTGATTTTAATAAAACTTATATTTTTGGAAATGGTTTTAAATTATCTATAAACAAGATCCATTGTTGATAGTAAATTCAAAAGTTTTTTCTTCGAAAGAAAATAGGTAGAATGAAACTGGTTGTATCCTGAATTAAAATAAAATAGAAAAAGTTACTCGAAAAATAGCTTTGATGAAACTAAATGCATTCTGACTTAAACTAATAAAAAAATATTTAAAAAATAGTTAATATGAAACTGGTTGCATCTAGTATCATTCTTGGATGAACAAAATAAATATAGGTAAAACCGGTGTTTCTACCGTCCATTCCCTATAGAATATAAAGATCTAGCACAACCATCACCACTACCAACATTTTCAATCGCAAACACCACATTATAGCCACATTCAATAGTAATAAAATACAACAAACACCACCAGAACCTTCACCATAAAAATAAATAAACATCTAAATGTGCATAAGATGAAACCAGATACATCAGGAGAAAAACATGTTGTCAGAATATGCAGGATGTAACCAGATACATCTTGAAGAAAACATATATTTTTGTCTGAATATGCAGGATGAAACCAATTTGATCCTGGTTTATTCTGTAAACTATAATATGATGTGATTTTATCAGAATATGCATGATAAAAAACAGTTTTATTTTGGTTCTTACCTGTAGTTACATATACCGCATCTCACTCGATCCGTACAAGAAAATCCCTAGCAACAAGGGAAAAAGAACGTTGAGTTTGAATAAATGTGTCGCGGAACATGCATATATGTATTTTAAGTAATAGGGTAAGAACCCTAGCCAAACGTCATCGAATATGTCCAAGCTTAATTACACTGCATAAAATATGATGGAGTTGATTAATCAGAGGCAAATGCGCATGCCATGTGCTTTATGAAAGGTTTCATTCCAGATCCATATCTACATTTATCAAAGCTGTTTTTGAGTATGACATTATAGCTTGCAGAGATTATCTAAGAGAGTGGTTGCAAAATGAGTGTTGCCGTCATGTCTCTACGATAAAAGTACATCCAGCAAATTACATCCATAAATCTATTGATAACTATAAACAGATTGACTTAAATCCATGGGATTATATTATTTTTGCGACAAGTATATATATAAATTGGTTTTCTCTTCGCTAAGTCGTCACAATTATTACACGCGTTTGATCATGAAAAATAAAAGTCAACAGATAATAGTATAATCAATAACATAATATATGCACTTGATTTCTTTAATTCCTCTAGTCGGTCATCTTGGCATCCAAAGAAATCAAGATGATAACACTATCTCTGTCTATATCAACCGCAAAGCACGATGAGGTGCTTAAAAAGGGATATGGGCTCTTGGCTTCGTTATTAAACGAAGTGGTTAACTGTAATAATAACGAAAGGATCAGAAGTAATATCGAAGCAAGGACAAAGAAACCTTTTATCATAAATGACGAGACAGGAATTATGAAGAAAAATTTACAGATGAGGAGTTCCCATAGATTCAACATGTATGGAAACGATTTTGGTTGGAGTCGACCTATTCCCATGAGAACCGGTATTTGTGGTAAATCACATGGAATAACTGTTGAACTTATGAGTTCAATATCTTTTATTTACACATCTATTTGGCTTTATACAGGAATGATGGAGTAACTGACTCCTAGAGTTATGGTTTGTTACAAATTCTACTCCTATACAGAAGGGTTGTTACCCCTTAATCCTAATACTAACTCTGACTGAATCCTGTGCAGGTCTTCTGGCTAGCTATTCTTTGCTGACTTAGTCTTGTGCAGGTGATGTTGGTGCCAAACATATGTACCTGCTGTCATGCCCCCTCAAGATGGACCGCGAAAGACAAGTCCAATCTTGGATTTGAGATGTAGAAAGTTTGAACTTGATAATGGTTTTGTTAGTGCATCAGCAAGTTGATCGGCAGATGAAACATGGGCAACTCGTAATACACCATTTGGGCTTGATCTCGTATGAAGTGAAAGTCGATGGCAATGTGCTTCATACGTGAGTGAAGTACTGGGTTTGAGCAAAGTTGTGTTGCCCCCACATTGTCACAGTAAATGACTGGACAGTTGGGTAATTGGATCCCCAGATCAGTGAGTAGATACGTCAGCCAATTGAGTTCTACTGCAGCGTTTGCTACAGCCCTATATTCAGCTTCAGTCGATGATCGTGCTACTGATTTTTGTTTCTTGGAGCTCCAGGATATTGGATTTCGACCAAGGTAGACAATATACGCACTGGTAGAAGAGAAGTTGTCCTTGTTGCCCCCCCAGTCTGCATCAGAGAAGACTTGCAATTCAGTTTTGATGTGAATGTGATCTGAAAAGGCATGTAACTTTAGAAGAGACTCCCGATATAGTTGAAGACCATCATTAATTGTGCCGCAAAGATAACGCAGAAGTCTTTTACAAAACTGCCAATGTATTGTTGTTGGTGAATGCATGTATTGTGATAATTTGTTCACCGCAAAGCTCATATCTGGTCTTGTAATTAGAAGATATTGTAAACATCCTACAACTTTCTTGTACTCAGTTGGATCGGACAATGGTGATCCAGATTGTAACGTCAGTTGTGGTGTTGTTGGAATGGGAGTGAGTACTGGTTTGGCATCTAGCATTTTTGTTATAGGATGTCCATGATGTAGCGTCTTTGGGACAATAGAATGCCTTGTTGATTGGGTACAGCTTCTACTCCCAGGAAATATGACAATGTGCCAAGATCTTTAATTGAGAACCTCTGTGCTAAATTTTCAATGAACAAATTAACACAATTAGTGTTATTTCCAGTAATTATCAAATCATCCACATACACTAAAATGTATATTAGTGTGCTAGAAGTGTGAAGGACAAACAGAGATGTATCAGCATGTGAGTTTTTGAATCCAGAATGAAACAGAAACATTCGTAGTTCATGATACCAAGCCCGGGGCGCTTGTTTTATCCCATAGATTGCCTTGCGCAGTTTGCACACAAATGATGGCTTATCTTGATCCACAAAGCCCGGTGGTTGTTGCATGAAAACTGTTTCCGATAGATTGCCTTGTAGAAACGCATTGTTTACATCCAATTGTCGTAGAGTCCAATTTCGAGAGAAATTGATGTGATTTTATATAGTGGTAAAAAGAGGTTCGATTCTCGAACTTGTGAAGGTAATGATTTCAGAAAATATTAAACTTAATCTAAACTAATAAAAATCAGGAAAATAAACTAGAGATGATTTTTAGAAAATATGGAGAAAACTAGGAATCAAGATTCAGTTATTTCTAACAATTCATGTGATTAATCATGT
>JAJJMC010031074.1:596463-638109 GCA_023531435.1 Papaver californicum
GTGAGTACCTCCACAGGATTTAGCCTAGGTCAAGCTTCTACACATATTCGCATGGCAATTTTAAGTATTGTTAACAAATATGTTATACTACTTTTAACCGGAGTCCCTCGACAGAATCGACTCTCAGAACTCCAGTTTAGTTGTAGATATCAATACTTATTTACCTGATTTCGAACTCAAATAAATCAGCAATCAATCATATGTTATTATACGCAGTAGAACATGAACGATATTAAAAACAGCATGAAATCATGGAATATGCGCCATTCAATTGATAAACATGTCTTCAAACATTAGATTACATCCCTAACCAATATAAAAGGGTTTAGCTCATCATGGGTTTCTCAAAACCCATGGAAAACAATAAAGAAAAGTATAAATCAAACCCGGAAAGATAGCGAAGAACAATTGTGGCTTCGAAGCGCAGCTGCAAAGATAGCCAGCAGCCTCCAAAACGCCTTCAGCCTTCCTTCTTCTTGCTGTTTTCTTCTCCTGTATTGTACTGTCCGTGATATATCTAAAACTCCTGGATACTTTGGTATTTATATGTCCTTTAATCCCTAAAATCCTTGTGTGAACAGCCTTTGGAATCCTAGTTTGTCTCAAACTCTCCTTGCGTAGCCAACTTGTGGCTAACTTGGTTGCTAGAGCCTTTGATGATGAACCTGACCTCCAATAAACCATTGGGACTTCAATATATGTTATATCTACCCCTACAATAGGCTTCCCACGAGAAAGGCCTAATTTCTTCATGTAGAATTCGAGTTAGCCACTTAGCCAATCCTAGTAGAACTAGGAAATGTGCTAAGTATCTATATTTCACTCCAACAAGGTATATCAGCTCCAAATCCTTTCCTAAACCCATATGATTTCTAAAACATAGCTAATAACCCACCAAGGCTATCCACTAGCCCATCAAACCATTCTAGCCCTTCAAATCATGACTTAGCACATTACCGCAACATGCTTCAGCCGCACTTGCGCCTGGCCGCTGGCTGCGTAGGCCAAATAAGCCACTTCGGGGCTTTTCCCATATCTTCCTCAATTTTGATCAGAATGACTTCATTCTTTCACCATTGGCTTTCTAATTCAATTCCCTACACTGTGGTATGTGAAAGGCCTAAATTCAGCAGAGTTTTACTGGCTCCTCGGTAATTCTTCTAATACAGCTCCTTTCTGCGGGTTTCTGAACTGTAACCTGAAAAGGCGACTAAACTTCGAAAGTAATCAAAATACCTAATAATTAACTCAAATATAGCATATAAGGGTCAGGAAAAACTACTTAGAATGTATGATTTATGCACCTATCAACAAGTTTAAGTTTTGAATTCATGTTTTTGATATTATTATCCAAAGACCCTTTATTTGAGTTTTGCTTGGTTTAAGAACTACCAGGAAATATCGGCTTGATGTTTTCTTAGTACAAAAAATAACTAATATTTGAGAAATGAGGTGCAGATGCACCAAATGCTCTATCTAAGACCTTGCACAGATGCACCAAATGCTCTATCTAAGACCTTGCACTTATTTCAACCGAACAAGCACAAGCTACTAACAGTGGCGGAACCAGAAATGTTATAAGGGGTGGGCTTGATCAATTATATACCCTGGCTTAAGCTTGAAATTAGTATATAGGATTTGGTCCAAGTAGAAATAGGTAATGAAAAAAGTTTTATTGGGCTTTTAGGAGAAATAGGTAATGAAAAAAGAGTTGTATTGGGCTTTTAGGAGGGGCTCTCGTATGTGCTTCCGCCCATATCTCTAATATTACCACAAACCTCGCTTTTGAAGCTTTTGAAATTCTGAATGTGCGTCTTTTTCTACACCGTAAGTTCTATTCAAGAGTTTGGGTTTCTTAATAGTTTTGATGAGAATTTTTGAATTTTTAAGAAATGTGTCCATGCTATACATCTTTTGATTTGACGTGGTGTGGTTTCGCTCTGTCATGTCGTAATGTCATATGTATAATATTTTGATATATCTATTTTTTCTTTTTTAATATATTTTTTAAAATATGTATAATATTATGGACATAAATATAAAAAAAAAATCTTTATTTTTTTTGTTTTTACAGATAAGGTGAATGATCGCCACCGTTTTAATATTTATATGTTTGAGCAATATTAAGAAATAAAAAATATTGAGTAATATGAGTGGATGAGTATCGTTTATTTTTAACTAAATAGAAAATCACCATTTAATATGGGAGCACGATTAAATTTGTCCTTTAAAGGAATAGATTTTAATAACATTTATTTTCATGCTCTCGTGCCAAGGAGGTTGTGATTATGGTTACGGTACCTGTCCCTAAACCAGTCGTCACCAAACCAACTCCTGACAGGATAGCCAAGTTCAAGAGCCAAAAGCAACTCCAATCCTAGATATTTTTTTGACGTTTCTATCGATTCGTAGGTTGAGCATTTTATGTTATTGGCACTCAGCCAAAAATGATTACCTGCCCATCTAAGAAAAGCTGACCCCTGGAAACAACTGTGTCGATCATTCGCAGTTTTGTCCAGTCCCGTAAAAGATAAAAGAGCCTGATCGATTTTCTCTGACAATGAGCTCACTCAATACAATTGCAAACCAGCTAAAGGCTAAAGCTGAACTTGACCAAGACAATAGAAATGTGAGGCACAAAATTGTTGAACATCTTGATGAACGAACTTGATGTGATAAGGTGATCCTTCATTGCTTTGAGAAGAGTTGAAATGTAGACTTTGGCCGGATGATATTCAATGGAGTTTGTCACCGTTAGGTAGAGGTTTCTTCTGCTTTTATGAGCACTATATTTCTTTGCTCATAACCTCAACTTTGTCCTGTTTTCCTTTTATCATGAGCTTCGATTTGGGCTTTCCCTGCTATGATAGGCCCGCTAGGCCTTTGGTTCTCTTCCCTTCTTATGTCCTTAAAAGTAGTATACAGGGTGTTGATTAACAAACTCAACAGTACATGATAAATCCATTCCAAAACTGCATTCATTTCCCGTGCTAATAATGTTCCTAATCCTATTATTTAAGAAGTGATCGAAGATAAATGAAAAAGAGACAGAAAAAATCTAAACAAAACCGAAATTGATACCCGGGGAAGTAAATATTGAAATGCTGGAGAAAACTGAAATGCAAGAAGCAAGAAAAGTTTGTGAGACCATACCCAAACTGATTTATAATCTTTGCTTCCTTTTTAAAAATCTTTCCAGTGGAAGGTGTAAAGAATCACTAGATGTGAAGAATTCATCCTAAATTATACAACTATCTTTTAGCTAAAGGCTAAAGCTGAAAATGACCAAAACAATAGAATTAGAGGCACAAAATTGTTAAACTTTTAAGTGAACGAACTTGATGTTATAAACTGATTCTTGATTTCTTTGAGAAGAATACAAAAGGTTTAGACTTTGGAAGATTGAAGAAATGATATATAAAAAGATTGGGATGATATATTAGAGGCTAAAGCTTTAATTCTATTATGTTCTTTCAAAATGATTTATTTGGCTTAACCCGCCGTAACTTCCTTTATAATTGGGATGCTGCATTAGTTTAAGGTTATGGTGCCAGGACTTCTGTTATGGATTCATGTGATGGCGTATTAATTTTTTGTTTTGAAATAAACTGAAAATTTTCACCAAAAAAATAAAATAAAAAATGTAGACATTCAAATGGCCAAGTACTTCTTCTCTGCTGTAATAATGAAATCTAGTGCTCATGCCTCATGTGTGATCCCGTTCTCCTTTTTTTTCCTTAACATGAGCTGAATATAACATCAAGTTCGTTAGATGTTATATTCATGGTGTTGATAGGCCTGCTAGATCTTAGGTTCTTTTGCTTCTTATGCCCTACTCCTCCTTAAAAGTAGTATACAGTGTGTTGATTAACCAACTCAACACAACATGATAAGATCATTCCAAAACCACATTCATTTCCCATGCTAATAATGTTTCTATTATTTAAGTGATGGTTGAAGATAAAAGAAAAAGAGAGAAAAAAAAAGATCTAGACCAAATCGAATCCTATCCAATTACTCTTCGGTGATGTTCGAAGATAAAAGAAAAGAGAGAAAAATAGATCCGATTATCTTCCGTGAGTGTCAATTCTGAAATTGATATGCAATAAGCCAAAGAAGGGTCGTAAGAACAAACCCAATCTGATTAAGGTCTGGAAAAACCTGGAAAGGTTAAAGAGTTCATCCTATAACTACCTCTGCTGTTTTATTTAGCTATTCAGCTTTTTCATTTTAAGACTTATTTCGTTAGAGACCTTTGAATTAATGGGAACTCAGTAAAGGTAAAACAAAGCTTCTTTCGCCTCCATAATTAAAATACTTAGCTTGGTATAGCGATAGAACTAGTGACCCAAATGTGCATACTGGTGCTGATGTTGTAGGGATGATGCTAACAAATAACTTTGCTGATGAATGAGGTAATTAACCACCAGCAAGCAGAGCCAGGTAAAAAAATTCTCCTCTTCTTGGAGTATAGATACCTATTTTTAAGCCTACTCAAAAATTAATGACATACAAAATGATTATTTAAGCTAGGGTGAGGTGACAAGGGGTGAGGGATGTCAATTACTTAGTTACCCTTGATAGTTAATTTATTTACTTAATTATTTTATTTTGTATTTTGTATTTAAAATTTGTGTATTTTTTTTAGTTTTAAAATAAATATTTTTTAAAATTCTTACAACAAATATTTAATTTTTTTTCATTCCTTATCTTTTCTCTGCACCAGCCGAATGCTAACCGATTTCAATGTTCATTGTTTACGACTAAAAGTAGAGGTTATAATCGCTTTTCTAATCCGCAAAATAATGAAAAAAAATAAGGAGTTGAAGCAGAAATTAAATTAAGTAAATTTGGAGAACAAGAACTAAATACTCATTGCAAGGAAATATACAATACAATAGAAAGTGTTTTGTACCAACGCATGTCTTATTTTCTTGTGATTGATGGATAGATTAGGTTTAAATCGAAAAAAATAGGGTTGTATGATAGTTAAAAATGAAGTTTGGTTGACAATTGAAACGAACTATCAGTCGAACTGCTCATTATTCTTTATTCTGAAGGTGTTGATGAACAATTCGGCTAATAATTAAATACGAAAATGATAATTGCACTTTATTTTATGAAAAACAATACTAAGTTCAGATGTTCAATTTTTTGTTCGGATCAGCTGAACCAAAGTTCGGCAATTACAGAGCGAAGTTTAATTGATAACTTGTCATCGGAATCTAGGTATATTTTTAAAAAGCCTAGGTTCAACCAATAACTTATCAGCCGAATGTAGTGTGTCGTAGATAAATAAAAGAGAATTAAAAAAACTATTTAGGAAAAAAATAAAGGATAAGGGTTCTGCCATTAAAAAATATAGATAATGGTCTTTTGATATTACTACCTAGTGAGCCTATTTTAACTCTATTCAGTATGCCCACTGAGGTTTGAGTATGTCTAAAAATAGGGTTCGGAGTATAAGCTACATTGAATAATGGTCACCGACGGTATAGTCAGGGTGCAGTTGTAGTTCCAGCCCTTAATCCAGTCGTCGCCAAACCAACTCCTGCCACGAAACCGAAATATACAAAAGTTCAAAAGCCAAAAGCAACTCCAATCTTAGGTATATTCTTTTGGCATTTGTATCGATCCGTAGGTTAAGGCTCTGGTTACCAGCCCATCTAAGAATGTTGACCTCTGGAAACAACTGTGTCAATGATTTGCAGTTTGGTCTAACCCCTTAAAATACAAAAGCATGATTTTCTTTGGCAATGATTTCACCAAAAACAATTCCAAATTAGTTAAAAGGCTAATGAAGACAATAAAATTTTGAGGCACAAAATTGTCGAACTTCTTTATGAACGAACTTGATGTTATAAGGTGATTCTTGATTTCTTTGAGAAGAATACAGAGGTTTATGTCAGAAACATAAACTTCGGAATAAGGAAGAAACGCTAAATTAGAAAGATTGGAACGGATGTCATATTATAGGCTTTAATTGTATTATCGTCTTAGTTGGCTTAACACCCAACACTGTAAGCAATATCCGTTATAATTGGGATGCTGCATCAATTTAAGATGGTCCTCTGGTCTGTGAGTTATGTGAAGGTTTACTCATTTTTTATTTTGAAATGAATTGAACCTTTTCGCCGATTTTTTTTTTTAGTGTAGACTTTCAAAATAGCCAAGTTCTTTCTGTTGCCAAAATGAAATCTAGTGTTCATGAATCATGCCTCATGTGTGATCCCGTTCTCCTTTTTTCTTTATCATGAGCTCCAATATTGGGCTTTGTTTGCTGATAGGCCTGCTAGGTCTTCGGTCCTTTTCCTTTTTTGTATCATACATATTCCTCCTGGTTTAGTAGGGGGCTTGTGGAATTAATAGGAGGTTTTGAGAAATCTACACACCAAAATTTATTGGGGGTTCCAAAAGGGGGTGATAATACTAGTATACCCTTCCCTAGTAATTTATCCAAAAACCTATTATACTTAATCTATAAGAACGTCCACAATGGCTGGACTATAACACGGATCAAACTCATATTCCTTCTTTGGTCCGTGAAAAGCCAGCCACAGTGGGACGATCAGAAATGATCTTTGGTCCAGAATTAACATTGTTCAGGATCAAGTTTAGTCATTTTTCCGAACCAAACCCATTATAGTCGAGCGGTCGTGTAGGTAACCGTCTGATTCTAAGCGAGCGTGTAGTTAACCGTTTGATGGCAGGCGTTATCCTAGCGTACCGCTTGAAAACACAGGTGTTAACCAAATCTCTGCCCCATTAAACGTTCACCTAAGATAACACCTGATGAAGCGTGCGTCTAGGATCACGCCCACCAACAGACGGTAACCAAATCACCGCCCCATTCAAACGGTATGCTAGAGATACGCCCGAGTGTGGGCGGCACCCTAGACGTCCGCCTACGATTTACTCCTATGAAGCGTGTGGCTAGACGTACGCCCATTGTGAACGTTACTCTAGAGTAACGCCTAAGAATTATCGTTGAGTTTTAATACTTGTCAAACTGTCTATAGAATTCGCAAACCGTTGATGTTGATCAGTAATACTTGTATTACTATCCATGAGATTTACATTGTGAACTAGTGGAGAAAGTTCACTAATTCGGTTTATACTGTCTTCATCAGGATCATGTGAAACCATTGCATCTTGAAGTTGAAGTACGTATTCAAGATTCCATAACACATCTCTCAGAGTGGGTCGATCAACACCATATTCGGCCAAATTCACCTGCTCCCTAGGAAGTGATGGATCGATAACATGTCTTGCACAAACAACCTCAAACAGAACTACTTCAAATGAGTACACATCCGATTTCTCTGTCAACTGTTGCCTTCTAAAATATTTCGGATCTAGATACCCAAAACTCCGTTTCACTGTTGTACTAACATTGTGGGCGTTATTCTAGATTAACGACTGAGATATGTTACTGTTGACAAACCAGGCGTAGTGCTAAGCGTCCGCCCGTCTCACCATTCACACGTACCAGCTATTCGTATGAGATATTTACCACGCAGTATGCTGTGAGTCCGCCCCATCAGGCGTTCGTCCAGTACAGCGCCCGTCTATGGGGCGTACGCTTAGATGTCCGTCTATCATCAGGCGGTTGTTCTGCGTTACGCCTTCCATCAAGCGTTGCTCTATTGGTCCGCCCCGCTCAAGCGTATTCCTAGATGTACGCCCGTGTCAAGAGACGGTACTCTAAACAACCACCCAACAACAGGCGCAACTTTATCCGTTCGCCCGATCATTTATAGTCTTGTACCCGTTGTTTTTGGGTCGGACCAAAGAGTAAAAATTTTACTCTTTACTCTTTGGTAATGGTCTTACCATTGTGGATGCCCTAAGCCCCCAATCAATCCAAAACCAAAAAACAGAAAATCACTCCATCCTTCTCCCTCTCCTCTAAACCTAATGACCCTTTTCCTCCATAAAAGAATTTTGAAATCAATTCATCGACTCGAAAACTTTAATCGAATTTTTGAATTCCGTATTCTTTCTCATCCAATTCATTAAAAGAAGATTTCATACGCTTAACTTCTTCTACAAACATGGCTCGCACAAAGCATCAACAAAGAGATGTAAGCCAACCTAGAAATCGTTGAGAAACTAAAAGGAAAGGTTAATACGAGAAGCACCAAAGAATCAAATCGAGGAGAAGAGTTCAACGACATGGCCCCAATTAGAGAATAAGTAAACTAAAACTCATTACTATAGTTGTTGTGATTGTTTATTTGTGTTTTTTGAGTGTAAAATTAGGTTAGAAAATACAAAATTGAAGTTTCAGAAAGAGGGCCTTCATGGTCCCAGGTCAAAGACCATGACGATTTTTCATATGTATGTTAAAGTTATGAAAAATCGTCATGATCTTTGAGTTGCGACCATGACGACCCTTACTGGGTTCTTGACTGAAGAAGAAGGGTTAGACTAGGATCTTTTCGGTTTTTACCTAAAACCGTAACGACCCATTTTGTTTATTTTCCCTATAAACCTAGTGAACTAGGGCCGCATCGGTTGTAATATCTATTGTGACGACCCATATTGTTTATTTTCCCTTTAGACCTAGTGAACTAGGGCTGCATCGGTTGTAATATCGACTGTGACGACTCTAATTCTCTCCAAAAATTATAGGTAAGAGTCGTCATCGGATGATTTACTAACCGATGCGACCGTGGCATTCAAAAACATCTAGGGGGAAATAAAAATTGCTATAGTGGGTCGTCATGGTCTATAGGCTACGAACATACCGACTCCTTTTGGAGGATAGGGTCGTCATTGTTTTATATTATCAACCATGATAACTCTCTAGACAATCTATTACCTATGAACCTATACGTAACGGCTAGTTGGCTGGTTTTAAAAAAAAAAAATAGTCGTTGGGTCTTTGATTTCTATAAAAGAAACCTTCTTCTCAACACACAATGTCTCTCAAACACTTATTATCTTTCATATTTCTTATCTTTCAAATCTTTTCTAGTTTTTTTTTCTAATTTCTTCATCATGGTTGCTAAATTCACTTCCCGAGAAGATGTTGCGGCAGTTAGAGCGTGGGTTGTAGTCACGAAACATGACGAAGACCTCAAGATCAACATAAATAGGAGTTTGACAACTTTTGGGGACCGTATTTTCAGTGTTTTTGCTGTTTTAGATGGCAATCAAAAATCAAGATCAATGACAAACGTGAAAGAAAGATTCGAATTGATCTACAATCGATGTTGTTTTTTTAGAAAAAATTTGGTGAAAATGATCGTGTATTATCCTCAACTCCCACCCTTGAAACAAGTAAGTGAATGTCAATTAGATGTTAATCAAATCCTATTTGATTATAATACTAACTTCTTGTTGATTTCCTTTTTCAGAAATAGCATGCATATGAACAATATTAGACGGACTGCTGCAAAAGATTTCGGCATAACAATTGTTATATAGTGTTGGATGAAACTTGGGATATTTCAATGATCTAGATTCAATTTAATCTTATTCTATCCTATGTATGGTTTTATTTATAATCTATATATGCCTTTTTTTTATAATCTATGTGTGTCTTTTCTTTTCCTTCTAATGAATTTGCAATTACAAATCCTGAATCAACAAAGTTTACAGTTTGTGTCGTCATGGTATATTGGAAATGACATTGTCGAACCCAACTAGAGTCGTCATGGTATTTGGTATGCACTGATGCGACCCTAACAGTTATTTCATACTGGGAATTCTGATTCGAGAGTCGTCATGGTATAAATAACTGATAATGACGACTCAAACCAGGTTAGAGTCGTCAGGGTCAGAAAATATGAGTATGACGATTTTTCATATATTAGTAATGTAATAGGTGAGGGTCGTCAGGGTCTGTTGTTACGACCATGACCATGACGACCCCTGGAAAATCTGTAGAAGCCCCTATACTTCCTCGCTTACTACAAAAAAAGAAATAAAAATAATCTAAGTTTAATCTAACTATAATATATATAATTAATCTAATTAATTAATTATCTAAACTAATCATGTATTAGAACTATTTAAACGGGAACAATAGCTAAAAATATATGGTTAAAAGGTAGAAAAAATTACTATTGGATGATCTTATTTTATCTTTTTCTCCACTTCCTATTAATTCAACAAACCTCCGATTAAACCAGGTTAAAAAAATATATAGGGTGTTGACCGACAAACTCAACACTACCTGATAAATCTATTCCAAACCACATTCATTTCCCATGCTAATAATGTTATATTATTTAAGTTATGGTCGAAGATAAAAGAAAAATAGAAAAAAAAATCTAAACAGTACCGAAATTGATATCCAGAGGATATCTAGGAAAGTAAATACTGAAATGTTTAGGAAAGTAAATACTGAAATGTTGGAGAAAATTGATATGCAGATGCCAAAAAAGTTAGTAGTAACAAACCCAACCCTTTCTGATTACTATTTGGAGTGATGGTGAAAGATAAAGAGAAAAAGAACAAACCCATGTAATTACTCTCATTTGTAGCTATCCATGTTGTTTTAGTTAGCAGTACAATTTTTTTCATTTCAAGACTTACTTGGATCCCGACTCTAAAATTCCTTGTTTTAGTTAGCAGTACAGTACAAATACAAAATGCTTGGCTCAAGCCTTTTACAATCCTTCTGTATTTGTACAGTGTTTAGTACAAATACAAAATCCTTATAACAGTGTTTCCTTGTTTAATCTTCACCCAAAAGGCAGTACATCATTTTGAAATGGATGACATAATTTAGCAGAAACTGATAAAGGACAGCTTAAGCCATAAAGCCTTCACAAGACCAATTTTTGGCTACTCATCCACCCCTGCTTAGGAAACTAACAAGACATTTGAACCATAGGAGAAAGTCGACAGACAACATTTATGTTCCGGCTATGAAATGATTTTGTATCCCTTGACAGTCTGTTGAACCAAGTATCATAAGTTCGGACAGTAACATACACTACAAAAAAAAAATCAGGTACCAAAACCCCTAGGTTGCTGCCTCAAGTGCACCAAAGTGAGGGGACTCATAAATTTGGAAAGCTATAAAACTTAAGTTCCATTGACATACTTTTTAGGATCGACTGTACCCTATTTTCGAAATCAAAAAAACAGCATGCACACAAGAAAACAGTAGCTTAATGTCGATCAAATAGCACTGTTGCAATGCATGGAAAATGTGATTGGTATACTGAACTGTCATTGCATATTTCGCACATTATCAAGCACCCTTGCTAAGATACAATGTGAAAAAGGCAGACTCAAGTTGTAAGCCTGATTAACAACAGTTTTGTAGATCTCAGTTCAGCAGTTTGTTTGGCAACAAAGGAAACCCAAACCCAAGCCACTGCAAACTGCAAAGTCTCCTAAGATGTCGATTATAGATTTAGATTTATTATTATAGAAATCTTATTGAGAGGAATGATCGCGGGAGTTGAATTTACACTAAATTGAGTGACCCATATGTTTAACTACGAAGCCAAAACTAATTCCATGTCTACAATGGACAAATATAAACTTCAAGTGAGGTGTGTCGGCATTCATTACATCCCAATGTGAATTGAAACCCAAATCCTATATCTATCATATGCAATCTGATAAAATGTATTTTAAAATTTAAACTTGAATGACTGCCGGCAAACAAAAACAAGATTTCCAAAGTGTGAAAAGTAATAACATAACAAGAAACTAAAAAAATGACAGAATAAAAACCAAATAAATCTTGGGATCACGACAGTATGTTCAGAAGAAGAAAAAAATCCTAACTGCTAGCTACTAACTCTATTCAAGCAAATTATAAAACAACGTGCAGTACAATCAGTAACACAGACTTTATGAAACATTTACATTCATTTATAGAATTGAAAGAGTCCAATTCTGAGTCAGTTATTGTTCCCAGCCTCTATTAGGCCCCTTCTAGCAAACTATTCTATAAAGCAGTTTAATGAACAAAGGTAACTAATTCATAACAAAATGGTACCTTGAATCAACATAGCTCTCGACATCCCAAAGGAAAGAACCGAATGTTACAGCCTCCAAAACAAGTCTTTTCAATCCACCAAAGCTTATAGTGATAAGTTCGTCTTTCGAAGAATCAATAGTTCCCTGAGGAGTAATGACAATGTCAGGTCTCCCAAATAATGCTTCCGTGTGCTTCTCAATGATGCTCACAGCCTCTTTTGATCTGATAGTTGCGTATTTCTGAAGTGACTCTGGATCAAATGACATTACATAGTTTCTTAAACGAGAAGCTTTCATTCCATGTCCAAATCCCCCTCCTGGGTTACCAGACCAAGAAGGAGCCTCAGGATGAGTCTTGGGTTCTTCATCACTGCCAATAGGTTGTTTGAAGTCATCAGCCACGGCCTGACCGACAACACTATCTTCTCTGTCCAATCCTTGTGGAAGGAGTTTCATATTCTTCTCAAGCTGAAACCGCTGATCAACCCTTTTCAAAAAATAACCATACATAACTGAAGCAGCATAAACTTGCCCAACTCTAACTTTACTAATCTGTGCAACTGAATTAGATTCCCCCAATCGATTTCCCAAAATTAAAGCAAGATGGTTCTGTATCATCTCGAAAGCTTCAATAGAGTGGAGCTGTTCAAGCTTATCCTCTTGAACAGGCCAACTATCAACTCGCCCAGATGGGTCAGATGATTTACGGGCAACATTAGGTATCAATGAAACATTAGCATCCATAAATTTCTGAACAACCAATGCATATAAGATCTCTTCGAGCGCCTTTCGTCTATCGTTCGCCTTCACCTCCGCAATTCTCCTATAAAATCAAGCATAACAGTTAGACAAATGCATTAGACTCTCCAATTTAACAACTATACAGTCCCTAACTAACTTTCTAAGACAATAATCAAGAAGAATGTAAATGTTTACTTACTTGTACAAAACGAGGTCTGTGCCAGAAGATGAAGAAGGATCTGCTATCTGTTTTTGTGCATCGCGGTCAGTCTGTAACTGTTCAAGCTGTTTATCAACAGCAGCAGGAAGAAGATGAGGATGACTTATCAAGATCTCAGATAAGAATTTTCCAACTGGTGATTCCAACTCAAGTGGACCAAGTGGTGAAGAAGATGAAGAACCAGAACCAGATGATGATGCTCTAACAACAACAGTGGAATACCTCCTTCTGCTGCTCCTGTGAGATTGCTTTGGTACAGAAATCAAAGGGCAATTCTGTAATTCAAAACCAAAAAAGGTCAATATTAAAAAACATAAACCCTAGAAACAAAAAAGTTTTTGAGAAAGTGAATAGATAAAGTTGAATACCGTGATTAATCCATTTGTTGAACGGAAATTAGTAGATACAGATAGGAATCCTGGCCGTTTTTGTGTTGTAAGAGATGATTTGGAAGGAAAATTTGAGGGTTTAGAAAAGACGGAAGAAGATGAAGAGGATACGATTGATTCCATCTACTACACCAGAAAGACAGAAATTGGGGTCTTTGATAATATGAAATTAGGGTTTGAGGAATTAAATGGAATCGTCTGCGGTGGTGTTATCTTTTGTTGATGTATTATTAGATTACAGAGAGAGATGATGGCTTTTTTCTTGCTGTTCTTGTGGTGGTGGGTAGTTGCGATGGAAGAATAATTGATGATGGCTTATAAGGGAAAGTAGAGTTGTGATTGGCCCTAGGTTTTCATATAATTACGAATTTACCTTTTCTAAAATCATTTTTCTCTAAACAAAATAATTAGACATTTTCTATTTATTTATTTTTGTATTTTATGCTTTATACAAATTTGGAACTCAGAGCTTCCACAATCATGAGGTGCTATCAAAGCTAAAAGTTATGTTAAATTTGGTTTTTAACTATAACTATGGCAGGTCTTCACAATTAAAGTTAAACTAGACGTTATTAAAATCAATCGTCTTAAATCAGACGAAATTATTAATTGCGTTTGAGTGAAACGTATGTATAAATTACGTTTAAACTATGACAGACTTATAAAACTCGTTTAAAGTGAGACGCACAAATATGAATCGTCTGGGAGACAGATGTAACTAAAGTTAGCGTTGGGTAAAAAGCACTATCAAACAACGTCCCGATAAAAAAGATTTATATATTACGTTTCAAATAAGACACATTTGTATCTAATGTTTCAACAGATGCACATTATATTAGCGTCTATATCAGACGCTAATTGATACATCTTCTGAAATTAGAACGGTACTAAATAGTACATGTATTGTGCATTGGATATATTTAACTTTTCATCACAGTTGCCTTTAGTTTTTTATTTGGTGTGGCCGAAGTCCTGCCCCGTCCCATGGTGATGCATTAAATCTTGATTGCAGATTCCATGATTTCATCTCTGATAGGATTTATAATTGTAATCCAACCTATTTTATTAAAGAAATCCTAAAAAGAATTATTTAACTTTTTAAAGAATATAACACTTTGGAATAGTTAAAAATATATACCTTAATTTAAGATTCTGGTAACACTTTAGAATATAGAGTCTTTATATAAATTATCAGAATTTCGTTTTCAGTTAGGTTTACACTTTCTTCATATATTTTTTTCCTAACGTAGTTAGGGTTTCTGAATATGGTAGGTTCACGACTTTGGGATCGAAATACTAACGAATTCCAAATTGAACTTGGTTTTGATGTCTATTCCTTAGAATTTAAAACACGGTAAGACAAGGTTCCCTTTTTATTGTTATTTTTCCCTAATTTTTTAACACCAATCATACATTGTCAAGTGTCCTCACCAAAACTCTAGTTTCACAAACGCTACAAAATTCAACGTGAGAATTTTATTTATTTAGGTCTTTAAATCTTTAGATTTATACCCTTAATTTGAAAGGATACGGATTTAGACGAATTTAGTGAGTTAAAAAATATAAACAACATGTTAGCTACCATAGGTCCACACGCCAGTTGTACCTATAAATAATTCTTTGCTTTTTATTTGAAATGAAAAGAAAATTAAACTCAATAAGATTTCATTTGGATAAATATAGAAGGTTAGTTTGGTATTTACAATGGACCCTTAAGTTTTTGTATTTTACTTCTCTTGGACTTATGCGGTAAAGATTTGACAAAGTAGAAAGAATGATATTACTGGTCTAAATTCAGCCAACTCTATGAATTGCACTTCCTTCCAAGTTGAAAGCTCCATCTACAATTATCATAACCAGCCACGATACGCAACTTAGTTCACAGCCTCAAACACACACGTTTTTGTTTACACTGAGAATAACTGTGTGGATTTCCTCGTCTCCCTTTCAAGAACCTGGAACCTTCTTTTGCATATATATATTTTGATAGTATCTTTTAACATGAGAGAATGATGCGGCTGGGAGATTTCCTTTGGGATGGATGTCAACCACAGTGCCACATATGGTAGCAGTAAGACCACTGAAACTGAATAACTAATTTAGCAGCATCACTTAAGCAGTGCATGTGGTCGACCAAACTGCCAGTAACTAAAATCAATCTAGTGCACCGTAGACATCCGTCGACCAAATACTGGTCAAGTCAATTTGTTTTCTTGTTTACAACATGAAATGAAGAAGAAGAAGAAGAGACGGAGTGGTTACTGCATTGCTTCATTGGTCTTCGAAGACCCCACATAATATACAAGAATTATACTTTATACAGGAATTCTCATGAGCAACAGGACATTACAGGAAACTCTGTCAGAGTAGGTAATAGAAGGAATCCCGAAAAAGCAGTGTAACCGGTGAGGAGATGACATGGTTATGGAAATCGGACAAGCTTGGTCACTGCTGAGTCCAGTGTATCAACATTCTTCCTCAGAATTTTTCTTTTACAGGTGTTAAGAAGCCCAATAAAGAGAGAACTCAAAGGACATTTATATATGTTAATGTATGTAAATTTGTAAGGAGAGAAGACATAGATCTGAAAGGATACAATTGAAGAGCAAGACTGTCTATGCTTTTCATTTCCTCGTTTAATCTGCGGCAGAAAGCAGAATGTATATTTGGTAAGGATGATATATTATATCATAAAGATCGAAAAGGCTAGCTTGCCACAGAGCCTAACAAAACTAAATTTGTGTCGAAACTATGGACACTCAAACCACAGGAGTAGGACGATAGACACTACTACAGTTCCTGCTATTCAATGATTCTTTATCACTCGACAGTCTCTTAAATCAAGTATGATAAGAAGATTGGATCACAAAACGCACCTGAGACAGGAATTTATGTACCGATTCCCCTTGGTTGCTGCATCAAGTGCTACAAAAGAAAATACCAAAGTAAAAACCAGACGAAGACATGCAAACTCAAACATTACTCTAACATGAGAAATAGTTGGAAGACGGAAGACCCACTGTTTCTCGAAGAATGTAGGTAAGAACAATCATAATTTTGGGAAACTAGTATGACTTGTGTTCCATGGAGATACAGTGTTATACATTTAGGTTCTCGCTATCAGTCCTTAGCTTTACCCTATTTTTTAAACACTTAAGATAATGTACAGCCTACCCCAACTTGTTTGGAACTAAAGGCTTGGTTGTTGTTGTTGTTAAGACAATGTACATATACGAAAATAGTAACTAATATACATAGATCGAATAGCATTATAGATGTATGGTAATGATGATTGGTATTCTGGACTATTATCGCAAACTCCATAGTTATAAGCATTCTTGGTAAGATACAACATTCAATAGGTATACTCGAGTTGTTAACCTGATCACAACTGTCCGGAGAGCTCTCCTCGGCAGTTCTAAAGTGGCACCACAGCAAAACCAAACCAGTACAAATTTACGTAAAGAAATCAAGTTTTACGTCTATAACAATTTCTAAAGACAGCTTACTGACACAAGAGACAATGGTTGCCGGAATTAAGCTTAGACTCTTCTCTTTTATTTGATGTAAACTCAGTAATCAAATCGCTTGACCAATGTTTCTCTCAAATTATTCAGCTATAAATTCATGTGAAGTATTGTCCTGCGAATTGAATACATCAGAATACAAAAAAACAAAACCTAATTTCCGTGTCTATTATATAGACCAGAGAGTCTGACAGATTTAATTTTGAAATAATGTTTGTGATATATGATCTAATAAAAATAAGCTTAATCTCCTCATAAATGACAATTGGAGCTTCACGTAAACAAAAAAGAGTAGGCAAAAACACAATTTCTAATACTTCAAATGAATATTTTTAGTTTACCAGATTCTTGTATGCGGCCAGAAGCATCACTAAAGCAACGCATGTGGTCTACCGAACTGCTAGTGACCTACAAATTGCAAAAGTTCATACTCATCAACAATGCACATACAAGAAATGATAGTTTTTCTGGAGACTCAAGAACACTGTCATGACCAGAGTAAAAATTTTCTCCTCCTCATTATTCTTTCACTAGTCCCCTATTTGCCAGATTAAGAGGTAACCTAATCCCACCATATGACCTTTTAATAGTCCCCAAATTGCCCAATTTGACACAAGTTACTCAATATAATCTTCCAATGTGATGGAAATTTAACCTAAAAATACAATCATAATCGATTGATTTGACCTAAAATACTTGGTTGAAATTTTTCACTGAGAGACTGTGATTGAATATATACCTCAGATAGAATTAATCGAAGGGAAGAGAAAAGAGATACATATGTTTCCGCAATAGCTAATGAATCTTTCTCCACAATTTCAAGAGCTTTGAAAATATCATTCTGATCGAACAGCGGTTTTGATTCTTCACTTGTATTCTCTTCTTCTTGTTGTTGGGAATTTGAAAGGGTTTCAGGTTTAGGAGGAGATGTGCTAATTTCAGGATTTTCTAGGGTTTTCTCCATTATTGTCGTGGAGGTGAATATTTACGGTTGGATTTAAGAATCTGTATTTATTAGAGAAATGTTTGCATATTGAGCAAGCAAATATTCACTCTGATTTTTAAAAAAATAAAGTAAATATTCACTGCTGAAAAAAAAAAATATGTATGATCACTTTTAAATTAAAACTCGATCCAATTTTTAACACAACAGTACAGGTACAATGCAGTCCATTTTTAACAGTTAAACATATAATAATAATAATAATTATTATAATAATAATAATAATCTTTGACCTTCACATCAATGCCTAAAACTCAAGCAAACACCTTTTAAAGCAAAAATATATTTATATGTATATACTTTTACAAAAAATTTATTAATAAATAAATATATTTTTTAACTTTTAAAAATTATGTTTTAAAATATTAAATTATTAGTTTGCTCTTATATAAATATCTCATTATAACAATTATAAACTTTATTATTGAGTAGTTATCCGTTATCTAGCTTACTCTTCTCTCTCAAATCAAACTGAATCTGAAAAATTGAAAAAAAAAAAAAAAAAAAAAACAAATTGTAAAAACCGGTCAATTAGAAGTAGAAAAGAAGATCAAAACAATCAAAAGCAACAAAATAAGATCATTCTAAGCTTAAAGTAGATCGAAATCAAACAAAATTACGTTAACTGAAATCGATTTCTTGTGTTGTTGATCAGTTTCCTATGTTGAAAATTCAATTTTGTTGTGAATCTTCAAATTTGATCAACAACACAGGAAATCGATTTTTTGTGTTGAAGATTCAATCTT
Organism: Papaver californicum; assembly: GCA_023531435.1. Taxonomy (NCBI): domain Eukaryota; kingdom Viridiplantae; phylum Streptophyta; class Magnoliopsida; order Ranunculales; family Papaveraceae; genus Papaver; species Papaver californicum. The sequence continues at coordinate 615,039 of JAJJMC010031074.1, forward strand.
GTTGTGAATCTTCAAATTTGATCAACAACATAGGAAATCGATTTTTTGAAAAATCGATTTCAGAAAACCTAATTTTGTTTGATTTCGATCTATTTTAATCGATTTTTTGTGTTGAAGATTCAATCTTGTTGTGAACCTAATTTCACTAATTCCATGTTTCCTATTCGATTTATTGTAATCTTCTTACTAATTATTTCTTAAACAATTTTAATTTTGATTTATTACTGATTGATTTTAAAATCAGTTTTCATTTTTTTTAAAATGATGCATGTTATTTTCTCGATTAGTTTTTGTTTGTTAAAATGATTTAGTATAACTAATGCATATTTTGATTAGTTTGTTTAGATTTTCTATTGATTTTGTTTGATTTCGTTAATTTTGTTTGATTCATTTTTTCTTAACCTTTTACTGAATTGAATTTGAATTAGTTGTTGTATGTTCTTCATTATTAAGGGGATACTGATACATGGTAATTTTAAGAACTGATTTAGTACAAGTGAATTTTCTTAGGTTTGCTGCTAATTTTGTTATGATTTGATGTTGCATGTGATCAAAACAAAAAAATTGAACTGCGTTGCTGCTGTTGCTAAGGGAAGAAATATCAGGTAAAATTCAAAGTGTATATGTTAATTTCACTGATTTTGAATGATGTTTGATGAGTGATTAATAATGATTTTGTATAGTTGTTCCTAGCAAGGGCTTTATATGTTTCATTGTTAGTGTTGTTTACATACTTTGTAGTACTTCCTAAAGTATTATGAAATGCACTTTGTTGGTATTCGACTTTAGATTTTTATTTTTGTAACAATCAATAAGATTGATACTTTGTGAATCTCATTTGAAACACAATGCATCTACTGATTTTGTATACAACGAAATTGTGTGTGAAGCAGCAATCGTTTAAAACATTTTACTTGTAGACATTGTCATGTAGTGTTAGGAATCACAAAATTAAAAGTTGATTCGGTGTTAGTCAAATCATGTAGGTAAAACCAATTCCTAAGTTGAACCTGTATAACAATACAACAACTTTAAAGTTATGAACCTGAATGCTTTCAATTTGAGCATTCAGTTGATAAAGCTGGTACAGTGATTGTTGAAACCAATAACTTGGATTAACAATAGAAGTTGACACCACTGAGATACAAGTTGCACACAAATTACGGTGTCAACAATCAAAATTGACACCATACAAAATGGAATTCAGGGCATGTTTAGTGTCAAATATGGTTGTTGATAACAAAGTCTATTGTGATAATAAAAATGAATTTTATAAATGAAGATTGCATGATGTATAATTGGGAAAATGCTAACTATTTTGTAGTTGTTTGAAAGCAAATTGAAAAAAAATGAAGAGATCAGCAAGGAAAAGAAAGACTGATCAAGAAGAAGATGAATTGCAAGAAGTTAACAAAGTTAAAGAACAAAAAAGAAAGACGGAGAAGAAAGCTGAAGTAGAAGAAGAAGATGAGGAATCTCAAGAAGTTAGCAAAGTCCAAGGAACAAAACGAAAGGGAAAGAAGAAAGGAGAAGAAGAAGAAACACAAGAAAAAAAGAGGAATTGCAGAAAGTTTTAAAAGTTAAAAATGATTGATTTGAATATGTATGGAAGTAAATGTTTAAGTTTATTTAAAAAAAAACCTAAAAAAATAATTGATTTGTATGTATGCAGGTAAATCGAGGGAAAAGGAGTCTAAGTACAAAGCTGGTTTGATTCCAATGATTGAAATGAAAAGGTTTTTATACAAATTACTTGAAGTAGAGGATGATTCAACCGATAAGAAGAAGAAACCTATCAACTCAGAAGCATTCAAAGTATGTAATTTCTTTCGCTTCTTCATCCCATTCTACAGAAACAATGTTGAAGAAGTGATCAACGAGAAATGTTTGACTAAGAATCCACTTGCAATGGAGCTCATACTTAGTGGATACTACTCAAAAACCAAGAAGTTCAAATTTGGAAATTCAAGATCATATGCACTAACAACAACGATTTTTCTCTTATCTTTGGCATTAGAAGACATGTAGAGAGTGCCGAAGTGAAGAAGATTATACAAAAAGACCAAGAGTTGAGCATATGGACTTCTTGGATAACAAATTCTGATCAAATAAAGACCTTGATTGTCAATATAAGATAACAAAGAAAGAAGTGGAAAAGAGATTAAAAGAAGCAGCAAGAATGACCCTCAGTACTTCATACGATTGTTTTCTATGTGGCTTTGCATACTTCTTTTCTTCACAGACTCGGGAGAATCAAGCTTTGTAAGGAAGTGGTTGTCACACTTTTTCCTCGTGGATCAAGTGTCGTGGCCATACCAATAACAGTAAATTCTGAGGTATATATACAACTACGATAGAAATGACCAGGTTATTAACCATGATGATTGTTGTCGAGTGTGCACTTGCCTTTTTCCTTACATCACCCCGTCTGCTCAAGACCGGAGTTCAAATTCACTATAACTATACTATTTGGAAAGGTCTGTTTCGTTTGAAAGAAGTAAAAAAATTACATGATTAGCTAGTACAATTGACAGACTTGAATGATCTTTTCCAAAATACGTTGATAACCAAATTTCTATTGAGAAATGAAGAAAATGGATCTCCTGAGCCAAACGCTTGTGAAACAAAAATATATTTCACGTTTCATATAAATGATTTACATTAAAGATCAATACATTAAGTATAATAAGCATGAACAATCATAGAGATATGCCACCAACTAACAAACTGATGCAGATGAACAAGCTATAGCCTATTTGGAGGCTAAAGATTCGAGTGTCGTAATTTAGTTTAACATGAGTCTATTTTAATGGGAAACGGGCCAAAGAACAGGACAAGGCAATCAAAGGTATTAGGAATTTAGCCAAATTCCATCGTTTAGGGTTTCAAACATGCAAATAGTAAGCTTAACATTAGCCAGGGTGTACTGATTATGTGGTACTAAATATAAAAATCAATGGTCATATATCTCTTTCTCTATTTTAAAGGTGGTAGATGAAACAAAGCCCTTTGTTTTTATCGAAGATAAGAGAAAATCTTATTTTCTACTTCTTTCTCTTTTTCGGTTCTCTCTCTCCACCAAACCAAAAAAATCAGAGGAAAAAACTTAGATCATCAAAATCCATCGCCAGTTAAAAACCTATTTCATATCCATCATACGATTCATACCCCCTGTGTCTTTTTTCATGAGTTAGCTTCCATGAGAAACTTCGAAGGAAACAAAATGGAGGAGAGTTTTTGTTGGTGACTGAGTGAGAATGAATGAGAGAGAAATCATGAGTTAGCTGCCATGAGATTGATTATGGGTTGAGAGTTAGAGAATGAGTATGGTCGTTGTAGAAGATTGAATAGCAAAGAAGGTTAGCTGCCATGAAACATCAGATAAAGGGAAAAGACGTTGTTGAGATTAATAGATGAGATGGGTTTCGAATTAAAGATCCAGAAGGGGTTGTTGTTGATAGAAGATTGGGTTTAGCTTGGATTAAAATTTGAGACAGAAAAGATAAAAATTAGGGTTCGTGTTAGGGTTTGGTAAATGAACAAAAATGAATCAGATAGAGATGGTGATGATGGTTGGTTAGTAGAGAAGTGTGGCTGAACAAGAAATTAAAGTTGGGTTTGTCGGTTGAGATGGTAGTGAGATCGAGAAGATGATGGATCTGTGGTGGTTTCGGTCTGTGATTTGAAAAGAAAAGAAATAGAGAATGGGGGCTGTGAATTTGATTCGAGTTAGTAAAGGATGGTGGTAGTGTTTGGGTCCTATTATTACTATTGAGAATTTGAGATGCAGATAAAGGGTTTTGACAGATTTTGAAGGAACAAACAAGAGTTGAAAGCAGATTGAGTTGATGTTGTTGCTCGTTAGAATGGGATTAGGTTGAATTTGAGTACAACGCAGATTAAGAAGTGATGGAGGTGTAGTTGAACTGAATTTATGTCTAGCTAGTTGTGGCTTGAGCTGTGAGACTGAAATTGGGTGTTGATATATGTTCTGACGGGTTGGGCGGGTGGGTCGGGTGAGAGAAGGTGTCACCCGCACCCGACCCGCCAGAAGGCGGGTAAAGGAAATTGTCAACCGCACCCGATCCGTTTATCGGCGGGTTGGGTTAAAACTGACGGATGCGAGTCGGGTGGTGGATCTGGTCGGGTTTGTGCAACCCTAGTAGAGGGAAACCCTCTTTCACCTCAAACTCAATCAAATTCTCGTTCAGGTGATAGAGTGATTAAAAGTCTTCAATATACGGCATATTGTTAGCAGTGTGAAATAAACCAAAGAAAAACAACAAATAGTCTACCTTATGAAACTAAAATGAAAAATAAATAAAAACAGTTTGTCGTATGAAACTAAAAATAAAATAAATGACAAACACGTCGTCTTATAAATTTAAAATGAAAACAAAAATTAAAAAAGAATAGCAAATAATTTATCATATAAAATTAATAAATAAATAATTTAAATAAACAGTTAGACTGTCTTTCATTTTGAAGAAGAGAGATTCTAAACAGTGTATCCTATAATCTTTATTCTTATAAAATATTTGGTTTGTTATTTGGGTTGTTATTGGGAACCCCAATTATCTAACAACTTCATCAAATTTGAATGGAATAACCATTCTACTCTCAAAGTGTGAAGAGATGTAAAATTACATGATTGGCACGTACCACCACAAAATGGGATTATTCAGGCTTAAAAATGGTAATGATCCCTGAATCGATTGATTAAAAGGTATTGAATTAATTTTACTATGAACCTAAGGTTCCATATTGACATACATGTTTCACTTGTTAAATGAAGAAAAAATTAATTTTAAATTAATTTTAAATTAATATCTGTCTAGATTTATAAAAAAAATGAAATTAATATATTAAAAGGACGTTATTCTAACCCTATCAACCGTCTTTTTAGTTATAAGGATATACTGTTTAAGACATAAATAATTTTAAAAAAAAATTCTTTGATAAAAGAGAACACAAGATAAAATTATGTATGTACACTTCAGTGTGAATACCAACAAAAGTCCATAGGATATCCTTTACAAAAGTTTGGGTCTGTACTTTGAAATTTGCATAATAATTTGCATGTTGATTATAATTTAAGGGAGGTAATTTATATGAATCTTAAACAATGAAAATTGGATTTAGATCCTTTAGACTAATTAACTTCTTGTAAGAGCAAGGTGTATACGATAGTGAAGATTATTCGGGCGATGATCAGCTGCTTGGATGTGGGGCGACACATCTTTAACCACCACGCCTAAAAAATTTTAAAATTTTTTTTTAAAAAAAAAAATAGAAAAAAAAAGGTAAAAAGATGATGAGATAGGTGATGTTGATGTCCAACTGCTTGAGTGAAAATTTCTCCTCAAGTGAATGATTATCAACCGATTGCTTAGCTCTTGCTCTAAACAAATTATATTTATAATTTTTAAGTGTAGATGAATTACTTTTTGTTATTCGATATTGTTAGGAAGCTTATTCAAACTAGAATTATAAATTTAAAATGTTGTGCTCTTGATACATTAAGATGAAACACATGTACAAAGATACATATTTGTTTATGCCAAAGATTCCTTTCAGCTAAACAACCAATCAAACTCTTGGATTCAAGTTAAATAAATGTAAACTAACAATAGAGAAACATTCTTTTATGTAATAAAGAATCATACTTTTCCAAATTGTTTAAGCTCAATACAATTGATCATCCAGGTTTTGTAATTTCTGGGTTTATAATCTTTACAATTTTCAATTCAATACAGAAATTCATACATTATACCACTACTTCCCATAGGTTCGTACCTAAAAATTTCTTCCCTCCCTTTCTCTGGTTTTTCTTTCTATTTTTTCCCTCCCCTTCTTTGTTGTTTGATCTCTTCTATTTATAGATCTATCTTTCTGGGTCGCTCTTTATGCAACGTGTCATTTTCTATAGCCTGGTCATCGTTTCTGGATCAATTCTTCTTTGGGTCGATCCATCTTGTCTCGATGTATCTATCGTTCTTTATTTTGTCTTTTACTTGGTGCGATCATATAGATGAAAGATCACTCTTAATTACTTCCTGATTCGATGCTTTATATGTCCGACGCGTGTTTCCTTATCTTTAAAGACTTCTGTAATCTCGATCATTAAAATAATAGAGTAATTATTACAATTTACTTTCTCGACCATAGAGTAATTATTACATGTTACTTTCTCGATCCTAAAATAATATAGTAATAATAACTTTTTACTTTCCCGATCAGCTATCATTTAATGCTGTTTGTTTTATTCGATGGTGTTCAGCTTTCTCGATCTTATGTGTCATTCATGCGATTCATCGCTCAGATATCAGGAAACGTCTCGTGTCTTTTTGAAATTTGATATCTTTAATAATGATCTTGTGTTTCTCACCTTTTTTAATCTGGTTGCTTCTTAACTTGATCTTCTTCCACGTGTCATGTTTCTTTAATTTACTAACAATATTAACAAAAACATCTAATAGATCTATCAACACCAACATATATAACTTCAGTACCATGATCTTAGAGCAAAACAGATATATAAGGGAAAATTGGAAAACAGTCAAAAATAACTTTACACAATAATTACAAGTCACCGATAACATATTTACTACTAAATAAAATTAATTTTAGTATACCACATTTAATAGATTAACACCAATGTTAATAGTAAATCCACCACTTAATTTCTTTGATAAAGTTCTTTATGTATCAATAACCCATCTTTTACAATAAACTTCCATTATTTTTCTTTCACAACCCTTTAAATTTACTGCGAACGCCTCAACTTCATCATCTATATGAGCTAGATTAGATCTAATAACATTATATTTGCTACGAAGATTTGAAAACAAAGGTTCTCTCATAAGAACTATATGCAAGCTTGATGGTGCTGTGAGATCAGCTTTATTGTTCTTCCTCTTTAAGCTTAAAAGTTTTAACTCGTGGGTTGAACTTCATTGTCTCTACGGTTCTCTTTCCCTCTCTCGCCCTGGAAATGTAGTAGGAAAGTTGGGAAGAAGTGGAAAAAAAAATTTCTACGGTTTTAGAGATATTTAAGGATAATTTAACCATTACTAAAATTACTTAGATAAAGAGTTTTTTTAATTACAAAATGAAATTTATTATGAAACAAAATGGTAAACTATATGAGGGTTATTTTTCTTTTACATGATTGGGTCCTATTATAGTGATTATTAATATTGCAAATATACGAGGGTTAAATTCAATTAGTTTGAATGTATTAGTATTTTTTTTCTCTTTCTCTTTCCTACGTTAAGAGAGACTAACCAACCCTAAATCGCCGTCGGCTAAGATCTGCTTATTAAATATTTTTACCTTTTTATACTTCTTTAGTGTTACTACTTTTGCGTCATTGGTCTTAGATTTTAATTATTATGGTCTTTTTCTTTAGCTTTTACTGGTATCTTTGTTAGAGTTTGATTTCTCATACTCTACTTTGGATTTCAGAGATATTTCGGTTTAATCAAGCTGTTTTAGATTTGGGTTTTTGTTTATTATCTTTGATCTGCTGAAGTATCTGTTCAAGGAAAACCATGTTTCTCTTCAGAGAAAGCTCACCCACAACAGAAGAAAGAAGAATAATAACTCAATTTATGGAAACAAAGGCAGATACTACTAGATCAAGATCATTATCTACGACAATAACCTCAACTACTGTTACCAAGACTCCTAAGTCGATTCAGTCTAATTTGTCCCGACCCAGTCCATAAAAACCGATTCAGGTGACCTTTTTTACATTAGGAACAATTACTGTTACTGTTACTGTTACTATTGTTATTACTTAGATTTAGGTAGATACTGTTACGTTGAAAACATATCATAGTACTTAGATGTACATGATCTTGAAAACATATCATGGTACTTAACTTTACATGATCTTGAAAACATTGAGTTGGATCTGATCCAGTCACTACTTTATGCAGTCATACATATTGATTTTGCTATATAATCAATTTGGCCCTTTGTTGAGGCTTGGTCCTCTTAGAATTCTGAAATAGTTGTTGGATTTGTAAATATATGATTGTTCAAGAATTAGGGGAGATACTACAAATTTTATGAATGTATGATGAACTTGAAAAATCTTTGTAATGTTTCTGATTTTCAAAATCGGTGTTATCAATATATTGTATGAGGTTCGCCTCTTTTCCTAATTTTTTTTTTATATTGTAAATTCCTAAAATATCCAACGCTATGTCGATGTCAATATTGTATGGTGATAAAGTCACTGGATGATAACACTAGTGACCTGAGTTCGAAACTCGTCTAAATTTATTACTAAAATAACCCTGATATAATTAATTAAATACATGTTATTACTAAAATAACCCTGACTGAAACAGAAACTACTAACTCTACCAAACAGGAGCAGTTAACAATTTACACGTTTCATCAACCAAGCTCATCCTTAAAAGCGGTTAACATATATAACCATCGTTAAGGTCACATGTGTCGTGATGGACGATCCATATTAAGAGAGTTTTCATCTCTCTCTTCTCTCAGAAAACCATTCACTATATGTTCATCCGACGGTGGAAACTTGCTGGCTTCATCACATTACCTCTCTGTTAAATGAGGAATTGAATTCGCTAATCTATACAATAGTTAAAGAATAAAAAACATTCAACAAGATAATTATTGAAATTATAACATTAGAAAAATCAAATCATCAAGATTAAAACTAACAAAATTGATGTCGTTTAATTCAGAAGCCAATTAAGAAAACCACACACTGAATCAAAGTGTCAGAAAAGATCTTACTCGAATAATTTATTCTCTACTGTTGTAAGTATCCCTTTGCGAAGTTTTTCTCTTCTACAGATTCATATTAAAAAACAAATTGATATTTTTTTTACCACAAGTACACTGCATCGTTCTTAATAGTTAATGTAAAATTCAAATACTATTTTGAGCTTGTTGAAATCCCAGTAAAATACTCAAGTGACCATCTCTAAAAAAACACATGTACTCTAATATTTTTCAGTAATTTTGAAGTTTCTGGAGGTTCTTTTGGAGAAGTACCCGTAGTTAAAGTAATATAAATGCTCTTTGACATTAGTTTTTTCCACCATCCCAAAATTTCTTCAATAGTATTGAATTTTATCTTACACTGATTTAAAAAAGAATAGAAGAAACTTGCGATATAACTCCTGCTGCTTAAAGGAAAAACAACACTAACAAACAAATTATATAAACACAAGACAATAAGCCTTATAAATTAGAATTAAAACTTGATCCAACAACTTCATCAAGCTAATATGTACAATTAATAAGGCGTGTGGAGGTTCATTTGCATGATTACCAACTAATTACATGAGAACAGTTATATTCTTACTCATATAAAGGAAAGACTTGCTTTTAATTGGTCTAAACCTGTAACATTATTAATACCACTATACATATTCAAGGATAAAATTGTATATTATTCATATCTTAACATATTTATAAAAATAGTATTGCTTAAAAAATAGATCAAAAATACTTCAAATTTTTATATCTTTTAAAATATAAATTGGATTTTTAAAAAATTTATATATTTGGAAAGCCTTTTAAATTATTTACATAGTAAAAATAAACAAGAATATTAAATTTTAATTTTAACAAAAAAAAATATTTTTAAAGTGTATGTTATTAAAGGGGTCCAGGACAATCACATGCATAACACATGTTTTCCTACTAGTTAATGTTAAATAAAAGTCGTATTAGCTAGAAAAGTTTCAAACAATAAGATGTATTTTTAGATCCATTGTTATCGTCTCATCATATATATTTTCATATTTCTGAATTAATTTGGTGTCTTCATATTATAGTGTCTTCCGAATAACAAGGCAGATCTAGGAATCTAGTTATGGGGAGATAAAAAGATTTAAGGTAAGCAACATAGTAAAAATGGGATTGTAGTCCTTACGCTAAAAAAAAAGTTAGTTTGGGAGCTAGCCCAGCCATGCATTGGCTCCTCCCCTACCAAACGGTTAGTTCAGGGCTGACCCTAACAATTTGCTGCCCCAAAATAAAATGGCCTATGCATTTTCTCAACTGAGAAAAAAAATTATACAATAAGGCTATAAACACATTGATTATACGTAGCACACGAATATTTCTAAGATGATGACGTGTCTACATCAAATTTGTACGATGTTTGGACGCATGTTTCTCCACGTCAGACACATTAATATTATTATATACATATATCATAAACTATTTTAATGTGAATGTACATTAATAATATATGAATTTTTCGTATATGTGCTATTTTATGCCTGAATTTAGATTCAACAAAAAAAAAATACTAATTAAGACAAAATTGTTAGTATATTAAATTAATAATGAATAAATAAAATTAATGAGAAATATGATATTTATCTTAGTTTTTTTTGTTTCTTTTCCCCTTCTGCGTTTATGATGGTTACAATTTAAAAGAGACAATTGTTATAAATATACCACCTAAACCTTCTGCGTTTATGATGGTTACAATTTAAGAGAAACAATTGTTATAAATATACCACCTAAAAAATGATGTATAAACCGCCACTCACAACAAGTGGAGCCTGCTTTTTTCGAGTTTGGAGGGGCTAGGTTTGTAGGGTCCATTTAGGCTGCGTTTGACATGGATGTAGTTTGATTTTTAGTGAGTTTTAACTACCTAGAATTCGAACTACCTAGAAAATGCATTTCATCCTTCCAAATTTATGTGTTTAGCATGATTACGAAATAACTTGATAACTGTGTCATTTGAATTTTTTAAATATCTTTTCTGTTCAACAAATTTATTAGAAAATATATCATTTGATGATAAATTTATTTTAAAAAGTAATAAATTTCTTTAAAAAATTATATTTATTTTAAATAATTCTTAATTTAATTTTCTATAATAAAAAGCATTTTATTTCTTTTAACAAAATAATCATAATTTTAATTATTAAAATAAACTATATATTGAATAAAATAAATAAATATATAAAAGACTAATAAATTAATAAATGTAATATTAATAATTAATTGCTATATCTTTAGCTATTTAAAACCGCCTGATACTAGATTGTTTTTTCAACACGAAATATAAATAACATGGAAAGTTCTAATGCTAGTGTCTTATTCTTTTGAGTTCTTTTATTTTTGTTAATCATATTTTATTTCTAACTCTTTTTTTTTGTAATTACAGTGGTATTCTGTCATCAGATGTGATATATGTCAATCGAACAACCAAAAAAATGTATTGTGTCCATTTCTCTATTCAAAATGTATAAAACAAAATTGTACCAGTGACCCAATCAAGTTATCTTCTAAAATAGTATTGAGATAAAATATCATTTATTATTTTCACAAGGGTATTTTAATGAAAATACAAAAATTTAACTTGTTTTGGTCAGTTTATGACCCTAATATATCAAATGTATTTTCCATGATCTGGACTCAAGTTAAATATTAAATTTATGATCCTTCTATAAAATAACTCAATAAATCATCCTTTTTACATCGGATATATTTCATGATTCGGATTTTAATTAAATGTCAAAGTTATGACCTTTCACAAAATATTTTAAAATATTTTTATTTTTCAGTGAAACTAAAACAATAGGAGATATTTACGGAAAGATTTTTATTTAGAAAACCTTTTCATTTTTGGATGTAAATTTTTCATAATTCTTAAAATAGTGTATAAGTTTTTTTAATACACTCTAAACAATTTGCTAAATTTCTTTTATCTTTTCAGTTGACAGTTTTTTATAATTGATGAAGACAATAGCAGACACATAACTGCTATTAGTTACCCTGCCAAATTTGGACTTTATGGAGTATAATAAGATGTGATCAATGGAAAAAATATCAAATTTGAACAGTGCTATTTAAATGATCTTTTCTCGGACACATAACAGAGACCACCGGTTTTTTGCTTCAGTTTTCCCCGACATCTTAAACCTACTAAACATTTTTTAGATTTCACTGTATACAACTTGATATAAAAATACTAAATATTTCACCTCTTCAGCGCATACCATAAATATAGATTAAGAACCCCGATTCTCAAATTTGAATGGAATAATTGTTCTACTCGCAAGGTGTGAAAATGAACAATTACATGATTAATGTATATGACGACAACATGGGATGATTTAGGCTTAAAAATTGTAGGATCCCCGAATCGATTGATTAATAGTAATTGAATTATTTTTATGAACCTAAGGTCCCATATTGACATACATATTTCACTTGTTAAATGAATAAAAAGCTGCTAATTAAGGTGTGCTGTTTGAGACGTAAATAATTTTCCTTCCATAAAAAAAACCACACGATCAAATTCAGTATGCGTGCATAAAACAAAATGTGCATATTGTTTTCGCCAAAATTTTCATAGGTAAAAAAAACAATCAAATATCATAGTAAAAGATCCATAAAAATGAGATAAGATAAATCAGAGATTTAACGTGGTTCGGTCATTTTTAGCCTACGTCCACGGATAATGAAGTTGAAATTTCCATTAATCTCCATCTTACAGTTGAAAATGAAGAAGAGGAAGCCTTTATCGGGCCTTCCTCCACCCAAAAGTCTTCCTCTTCTTTGTTTCTAAACTTGTATTTATAGATATAAAAATATGATAATTATTTAAAAGCCCTTCGCCACATGTAATCATAGTTCTCCACGTGTCGATGAAGATTCTTCTATGCTCGTCACATGTTCTTATCATCTTTATCTTTAATATGATCTTTATCCAAAAGTTGGTGCGGAATTGACTTGGTCTATCGGGATTGACTTGGTGCATCGGGATTGATGACGTCGTATCGGGATATGGTGACGTCGCATCGTGCCAAGATGTGTATCGTACTTGATGACATCGTATCGGGACATGGTGACGTCGCGTCGTGCCAAGATGGGTATCGTACTTGATGACGTCGTATCGGGACATGGTGACGTCGCGTCGTGCCAAGATGGGTATCGTACTTGATGACGTCGAATCGGGACATAATGACGTCGCATAGAGATCGAACCATGACGTCACCCCAAGAAATGATGACATAAGGATCGAAGCATGACGTCACCCAAGAAATGATGACATAAGGATCGAACCATGACGTCACCCCAAGAAATGATGACATCACTTCGTGGGAGACTTATTTTATCCCTAACAACTTGCCCCCTTTTCTAGAGAGTTGTTTGAAGAAAATTACTTTACGTCTCGCCCGAATCATTATGTGGGAGTTGATGTTGCTTATGCATTTCCATGTTATGTTGCATTTTTGTCCCTGCAAAACAAAATTTTATATATATATATATATATACTGATCGTTAGTTTTCTACCGCAAGATTCCTTTGAACCCTGGGTTGGAATTTTTTGTGATGAAGCACCTCCTTCCACGGAGTTTAGGTCAATCATATTTTTTTCATGAGTACAATGGATCGAGATCCCACACATACGAAACAAACCCGAGTCAGGGGTAAGATACAGGGTTGGTCCCGAACCGTACTCTGAAAAATGATAACCGTTAGTAAGGAACTCCTTCTTTATTAGAATTTCGTTGTTAATGAAATTCTATAAGGATATTTACTTATGATTGTGTCGCCAATCGAAGCGCTATCCAGAATAAGATGTTCCTGGAGTAATCGAGTCGTCACTCGTAGCGTTTTTTCCAGAATATGATGTTCCTGGAACATTTAATGGAACATTTAATATTTCATACATATTTTTTCCTTCTTAATAAATTATTAAGTAAAAATTTATGTACCTGAATTTGCCATTATAGCTAAACTGCTACCCATGGATAACAGAGCTTTAAATATTGTGCATTCCATGAATGTTGAAAGATTTTTCCTTGGATATTCTTCCAGAAATATTTAATAATAAATTGATAAAAATACTCATCTTTGAATGATAATTCCTGTAGGAGCGTTCAGGTTACCGCAAGAAATATAAGAGATATCGAATGAAAATTCGTATCGTAACTTATACGAAGTATAAGAAGCATTGTTCTTCGAACTAATATAAGAAGTCCGAAATAAATTGAAGTATTCATTGAATATTCTTCGTGAAGTATGAGCCATTTAGATCATTTCTCGAAGGTTCATTTAAAATATCAATTATTGCCTTATGTTAAGAAGTACAAGGCATATAACGCATAATAGCGAAAATATTATTTATTTAACGTTAATTAATTATTGAAATAAATTACCTAATTGGCGTGCAGTATTTAGCTCATTTCACAGCTAAAACTTTGATTTCTTTATAACATGCCCCCCAGTGCAATATTATTGCATGGCTGACGCATTTCTGAAGTGTCCTTCATAAGTATCTTTATACATAGTTGATCGGGCACAAATGATCGATCATGGTTGATCGGGCATAACGTATCGGGCGCAGCTTGTGCAGTCATGTTTGGTGCGGATATGCAAAGCTTCGAACTGGTACGGACATGCAAAGCTTCAGACAACATAAGGATGCTTTGAGCGGGAAACAAATGTTTATATTTTTCCTCTTCACTTTATGCACGACAAACAAGAATGATTCAAACACAGAACTTGTTCCAGTAGCATCCGCAGCCTTGAGAATGTCTTTCTTCTTTTGAATGGTACCCATGGCATTGCTAAGCTTGCTGAGACTGAGTATTGCTCTATGCTAGAAGTTAACGAAGAACAGGAAATGGGAACTAAAAGACTTCGCCATGGATGTTTTGCCTTGGGGAATGAGTTCTCATTAATTCCAGAAGCCATGTATAACGAACTTGAAGACGTTTATCGCTTCTACTCCATAGTTCATAAATGATGCTTATGCTGCACAAATCTTCATAATCCCGGTTGTTATAAGGACTGAATGCCTCAAAAAACCAATTCTTCTTCCTCCATGTTTTCAATCCCATTTCCACACATATATCATCGGTATGGTTAATACTAAACTTTGAAATACAAGGTTTTTTCTTGTAAAACCGAGTTGATCTCTTCGACACTTGAATCTCTTTTGATATCTGTTCGAGCATGTTTTCGATTGTTGGAAGCTTGAAATGACCATCTAAAGCTCGCGATAACCATTTGCAACGTATCTCGGACGAATGTAGGTTTGATCCACTTTCTGTATATCCAACGAAAGCCACCCCGGGGATTTATGGATGAATTGTACCCCTATAGATAGCCATTTGACAGGACGTATAGTCCTCCTCGAACGGGTGACTTGGTTTCAACCCATATTTGTGTAGAGGAAGTTTCCATTCTAAGTACGATTCGATGAATTTCGATTCTCCTTTCCGCATTGGAGATGCAATAAGGCAAAACAGATCTTTCAATAGGCTTTGATTTGGTCTTTCATGGAGAAACTGTGAGAATCTTGTTGAATAGAACAAGAAAAATGGTAGCCCCCAAATCGAATAAGAAGGGACTGTCCGATGCAGGGTCATTATCACCATGGTGCATGGTTTTCCATCTGGCCCTTGATTAGCCTCAGCACATTCATTAGCCAAATTTATAGCTGATTTCTTGTAACCAATTACTACAACTTTTTTCCCTTGAAGCAATTCAGTTGTTTTATCCTTGTTAAGTTTACAATAAACAATACTGCCAGCATCTTCATACGAGTCCGTCTTTCGTAGGCTATGGACCTTTGGCAGGAACTGCTTCTTTGGTGCAAGTAGAAAGCATCAAGGAAATTGAGAAGCATCGTAGTGCGACTGGTGGTTGATGTTGGTTGATCATTCTAGTGCAACTGTGGATTCTTGTTGCGAAGCTAAGCTCATCTTGGCGCCATAGGATCTTGGCCTTCATGAGATCGGATGATTCCTTCTTTCTTTCGTCCGAGTTTGCTGATCCGAGCGAGTCCACCGGTATGGACATATCTAAGCGAGTTCTGTGATACCTGTTAGTACCAAAAAGTTGCTCTAACACGTGGCAGCAATATCAGCGGAGCACAGTATCTCGATACATCAAATCAGAACACAGTCAGATTTGTTTCTCGAACACTTCCTCAAGGAATGTCTCGGGCTTATCTCGCAATGAATGCTAGGCCAACCACAGTCAAGATGTCCAACTACTCAAAGTACGAATCACAAGATCGGAACGTACTCAAAGTGCGGAGCATAAGATATCCCGATGCATGGATCGAAATGCTGTTGGATCGTACCAAGGTTCGAAGCAGGGATCGTACCAAGGTTCGAAGCAGAGATCGTACCAAGGTTCGAAGCATGGATCACAATTTAATCTGAAAGCATCGATCGCACCAATCCCTCAAGCCAGGACCGCAAGCCAAGTCCACAATTCATTTCCCGCAAGCCAATCAGACCAACCCAGACCGTTTAAAGAAAAGCTGGATAAGAAGATAGAGCGGGCAGGTGGCTGCACAAGAAGGTGCCACGTCATTAGAAGACGCCACCTCACCAAAAACGTGGGATCATTTCCTTTAAAGGAAAAGAGAAAAGAAGGGAGAGGGGCAGTTTTTCGGGTGAGGGAAAAAAACCTGGGAAACGAAGGGGGTGGTGTTTGATCTTCGATCTCTCTTCTTGGGAAGGAATTCATGGCTGAGTTTTGTTGTTTTGGGTTGATGAGATTGTCAGCCCAAACAATACCCACTGGGTTTATGAGTCCTAGGTGAGTTGATCGTCAGAGTGGATTGTGTAAGCTGTTTGGACCATTCGAGATGCTTTGGTTCTTTGGCTAGCCCTCCGAGATAAATTGAATCGAACTGCTTGTTCCGAGGTGACAGGTACGAGATGATCGCACGAGTCCATCGTCTGAGACAGCTACTTCGAGATGATTTGTAAGTTGAACTCCAGAAGATGAACACTATTGGAGTCTCTGTAGTTTTAATTGATGAGGTAAGGCACGAGATGATCATCAAGAACAAGAATGTCTCTCCTTCCTCTGTTGGCACTACGAGATGGAAGGAAATCCTCATCGTGGATTGCTAACATACAAGTGCTTGTGATTTGAGTGATAATTCTCGAGCGATGGGAATCTAGTCCGACATAGGTGTTTTTGAGCCTCATGAATTTTGTTCGCACGAAACTTGCTAGCAGCGGTGAGTTAATGTTGTAATGACTGATAATTCTTAAGCTTAAGATTGACTGGTACGAAGATGATTATCCGAGGATGAGCTTTAATGCACACGTCGAGCGATGGAAACTCCTACTTGCAGCTTCATTGTTTTTCCGTTAGCATGTGATCATGATTCGTGGAGCCTTGATCCTGCAGTTACCAACATTCTCATGTGGCAGATAGTATTCCCATAAGCTCGGGAAAATTAGGTTATGGGTCTTTGATGAGCTCCTTCTGATGATGTCTCACGAGATTAAATCCATAGTGATTGGTGATTAAATCCAATCAACTATTTCCTCATAAAATTTTCTCCATCTGCAAGGCTTTGGGAGATGACTACTACAACATCAGTGAATCCACTATCTTCACGTCTGCGTCTATGTCCATATTGAGAAAAGAGAAAAGAAGGTAGAGGGGCAGTTTTTCGGGTGAGGGAAAAAACCCTGGGAAACGAAGGGGGTGGTGTTTGATCTTCGATCTCTCTTCTTGGGAAGGAATTCATGGCTGAGTTTTGTTGTTTTGGGTTGATGAGATTGTCAGCCCAAACAATTTGGCGCTAGAAGGAGGGGCTGAAGAAAGGATTTATCCTACCTGATGTTGGTTTTAACAGGAGAAGCTATTAATTTAAGAAGAAATCAAAAAAGTGAGGGATTCGGTTTATGGGATTTTTCTAGCTATTAATTTAAGAAAAAATCAAAAAAAATCTTTTCTTTATTTCCTCATCATCATCCTCTATTGTTCCTCCATTAATCTTCACCTGCGAAGAAGAAATTAAAGAGTTAGGGATTTGGAGGTGAAACAAAAAACTGGGAATTTCAACTGATTTGAAGATTACATGGAATTATTTCAATTGAGAACTGAAGATTTGTAGATTTTCTGGGTTAAATCAAAATCAGGGATTTAAGAATTGAATTTATATATAAATACAATTGATTAGGATGTTATGCTATTGATGGATGAAGAAGAAACGTGTTGTGATTGAATTGAAGTTATGAAGCCAATTTAATGAAGAATTTAAAAGCCATAGTTTATGTTCTTCCCCAAATTCTAAATTGAAGAATAAGATTTTGATATGATGATTCTGAAATTAGGATTGGTAAAGAGAAATTGAGTTCAATTATTATCTATAACTAATTCAGTGAAGTATCAAATTGAGTGTTGCTGCGGGTCAGGTTCAATTACTGAGTTGTTTGTTGAGGAGTAAAACTCATGGGAAAACAGATCTTCTTGTAACTTATTCAAATTAGGGACAGTAAGAATAGAGCATAACTCACAAGGAATTAAAGTTCCGCAGCTCAAATCACGATTCTGCAATAAATTAAAGTTCAGATTCTGGAAGTATTACAAATTTCAGAGTCTATAGTCCTGTAACACTAGGCTTCAGTTCCACAATCATAGTTCCCGCAAGATAAGTTTTCATTATCTTCTTTAAATTTTTTGATTGCAATTTCTGTTGTATATCCTAAGTAACATCTTAAACCAAAGAATGATCCTTCACTGGTACCTTTGAATGATTGAAGCATGATTTGGCTTCACTATTAAAAGCATGTTGAGCACGAATGCCTCAT
This sequence comes from Papaver californicum, assembly GCA_023531435.1. Classification (NCBI taxonomy): domain Eukaryota; kingdom Viridiplantae; phylum Streptophyta; class Magnoliopsida; order Ranunculales; family Papaveraceae; genus Papaver; species Papaver californicum. The sequence continues at coordinate 633,635 of JAJJMC010031074.1, forward strand.
TATAGCCAGGAGCATATGGACTCATAGTTTAGATTATTTCAGCATGTACAATCTCCATCTTTTCTGACTATGTTTAACTATTGTATATGATTAACGACATGTAAACCAACTTTGACCTATACCCATTAAGATGTGAATGTAAATATGTTTAAGTTGGTTGCTTGTAAACAAAAAATTATATGATCTCTTTAAATCCCTAGCTATGAGTTGGATGTTAAGTTCCCCTGACTACTACCTATTTTGGTACCTTGATTGCAATCTCCTAAGAATCTGTTGGACTTTAGCTGATCAAGATGACAGTGATCTACTGCTCCTGACTGCATTTGAATGATATTCAATGTTATACCTCATCAACTTGGACATCATCTGTATGATTTTACAATAGATGTGTTGAACTCGCTTGATCTTTTCCAGAGAATGATAAGTATATCTTTCATTTATCCAATGAGAACTATTATAACGCATAAATGGAATGAGCGGGATAAGCATTTAAATCTCATCTTTGTTATCCATGTTTTATATTTACTATGCACTTCCTTGAAATAATGTAGCTTAATCTCAAACCCTATAGTTCACAAAAGAAAGGTGAGGAATCTATAACCCCTATATGCCGCCTATCTGAGCCGAAATGCTCATGTTGGATTTTATGAGCTGAACTGCTCTAATTAAATTACCTGAGCTGAACTGCTCTATCTCAATTTTTAGTTATCATTAAACTGAATATCTCATTTTATTCAAAACATGTCAAATCTCAACTTGAGTTATCTCAGACTTTTAAAAGCAGAAGGTTAACCATTTGTGATTGATTTTTATATGTTTCTTAAGAGCTTAATTGTTATTGTTAAAAGTCTATTGAATCTACATTACAACATAACCGGCTAATCTCAAGTTCATAAAGCTTAAGTACCTAGTGTTGTTCGTTATTCTCAACTGCTAAACTGTTATAGCCTATAAGCAAGTAACTCAAATCATCTTGTGAGTTTAATTCCTGCACTTTTATAGATTTTTAAATCTGTGTTGTAGAGATACATATTGCTATAAATGTGATTAGCATTTCATACACATTGTTGTCTGAGGTAGTGTGTCTTATGTTAGACCATCTCAACACAGATTATCATATAGGAAATCAATTGGACTGTGATCAACATTGCGAAGATGGTGATTCACATGTTATAGACTCTAATAACCATGTACACATGTACCAATTAAAATAGTTGGAAGTTGAACAATTTTGTACTCCCTTGAACCCTTTAACCCTTGAATGCAATCTGTGAATGAAAATATTGAACTTAATGAACAATTTTTATACATCTTAATCTGTATATACATACAATATTTGATCCTGATCCGGGACTTGTGCAATTTAGGGAAGGCTGAATTATTTGTCGACACCAATGACCTTGAGCATGAAAATAACTTTTTTGTGTCTAATTCCCTGTCTAGGGCGCAGCATGTTGTTTCTTCTAATTTTCTAATGCATGGCGCAAAGGTTTTGACTGTTCTGTAGCTACTATAGACCAAATGAGTACTGAAAGTTCAGCAACAAGCTTACTCCAACAAAAAAAGTGCTGAATACTGCCAAAGTTAGCTATTTGAAAGCTCAAAACAACTGCCAACATCTCTTTTTCAAGTCTGGATACATGATTACTAAGACTTTATTCAGGACTTCGCTATTTGAAGCAACGGCTACAGGTTTACAAGCACTGTTACAATAACATCACAGAAGCTGGAATTCTTCGGATGTTATTTCCTAGAGTCCTTTGTGTTTGGCTGATGAGCAGGAAATGATCGTTAGAGGGACTGGTGCAGTAGCTATTCTACTAGAGTGGATTCTAGTAAGAATGGTTCTACATCCTGATGTTCAATCCACTCAGTGCTTGACTCACAAATTTTCGCTAACTGGTTTCATCAACAACAACAACGATCAACGGTACAATTTCAGTAACAACAGCAGCAACGGTTCTAACAGCTAATGCTTATGCCACAAAGATGAATAGCAATCTGCTCAATTACAGGCACAACAAATATCACAGCTACAACAGATGAAAAAGGACATCTACTGGCCCACAAGCATTACTAAAAGATAAATTTGCACTATCTTTTTAAATTATTATGACAATTGCATATCTTAAGTAGCAACTCAAGCTTAAGAATGATTCTTATCTATCATTTTTGAATGATTCAATCATGATTTATCTTAATTGCTTAAAAAGCATGAGCTTGCTTGATCTAAGAATAGAACATCGAACATCTGTATAATGAATTGGATGATAAAATTCTCTCAACTAGAATCCACTATTCATATTATGCTTGAATATTGCAAGCCATTCTCTCATTTATCATACAATTATAACTGATCAATTGCTTTCAATAGCATCAGAATCACATGTGATATCATGCACAATGATAATTAATCCCATAATCATCTACGATAGAAACCTATTGATTTAATATGATGTATTCTTAGCCTGCACAAATTCTAATTTATTTGATTATATTTAACTGTGGTATGCAACAAAAAACATGAAAATCATTTTCAGCTTGTACCCATTTAATATCATGAAATGTTTAAGACATTTCTATGAGATGTGAAGATACCTATGAAGGACACTTCAGAGATGCGGCAGCTATGCACTGGGGGGCATGCTAAAAAGAAATCAAAGTTTTAGCTGTGAAATGAGCTAAATACTGCACGCCAATTAGGTATTTTATTTTAATAATTAATTAACGATTAGATAAATAATATTTTTCGCCATTTTACGTTATATGCCTTGTACTTCTTAACATAAGGCAATAATTGATATTTTAAATGAGCCTTCGAGAAATGATCTAAATAGCTCATACTTCACGAAGAATATTCAATGAATACTTCAATTTATTTAGGACTTCTTATATTAATTCGAGGGACGATACTTCTTATGCTTCGCATAAGTTACAATACGGATTTTCATTCGATATTTCTTATACTTCTTGCGGCAGTCAAAAATCTCCCACAGGAATTATCATTCAAAAATGAGTATTTTTTTCAACTCATCATTAAATATTCCTGGAAGGTTTACTTCTCATCTAAACAATACAAGCACACAATACAAGCATCAACTGGACAAGGATCTTATTGTCTTCATAATATGCAAGGATAAATCTTACAACATTCATGAAATGCACGGTATTTAAAGCTTTATTATCCATGAGTAGCAGTTTAGCTATAATGGCAAATACAAGTATATAAATTTTTACTTAAAAATTTATTTATTAAGTAAGTAAATATATATATGAAATATCAAATGTTCCAGGAACATCAAATTCTGGAAAAAATGCTACGATTGGCAACACAATCAAAATTATTCCAGGAACATCATATTCTGGAGAGCGCTCAAATTATTCCAGGAACATCGTATTCTGGAAAACACTACGAGTGACGACTCGATTACTCCAGGAACATCTTATCCTGGATAACGCTTCGATTGGCGACACAATCATAAGTAAATATCCTTATAGAATTTCATTAACAACGAAATTCTAATAAAGAAGGAGTTCCTTACTAACGGTCATCATTTTTCAGAGTACGGTTCGGGACCAACCCTGTATCTTACCCCTGGCTCGGGTTTGTTTCGTATGTGTGGGATCTCGATCCATTTGTACTCATGAAAAAATATGATTGACCTAAACTCCGTGGAAGGAGGTGCTTCATTGCAAAAAAAATAATCGAACCCAGGGTTCAAAGGAATCTTGCGGTAGAAAACTAACGATCTATATATATATATAAAATTTTATTTTTGCAGGAACAAAAATATAACAAGGCCATGAAAATGCACAAGTCTGAAGTACTACTGTTGCACAAATCTGAGGTGTTGTTGATCCGAAGCATGGATCGCACCAAGGCTCAGATGAAATTTGTGTGAAGTCATTTTCTTAAGAGTTTTTCTTCGAACAACTCTCAAGAAAAGGGGGCAATTTGTTAGTACCAAAAAGTTGCTCTAACACGTGGCAGCAATATCAGCGGAGCACAGTATCTCGATACATCAGATCGGAACACAGTCAGATTTGTTTCTCGAACACTTCCTCAAGGAATGTCTCGGGCTTATCTCGCAATGAATGCTAGGCCAACCACAGTCAAGATGTCCAACTACTCAAAGTACGAATCACAAGATCGGAACGTACTCAAAGTGCGGAGCATAAGATGTCCCGATGCATGGATCGAAATGCTGTTGGATCGTACCAAGGTTCGAAGCAGGGATCGTACCAAGGTTCGAAGCAGAGATCGTACCAAGGTTCGAAGCATGGATCACAATTTAATCTGAATAGCATCGATCGCACCAATCCCGCAAGCCAGGACCGCAAGCCAAGTCCACAATTCATTTCCCGCAAGCCAATCAGACCAACCCAGACCGTTTAAAGAAAAACTGGATAAGAAAATAGAGTGGGCAAGTGGCTGCACAAGAAGGTGCCACGTCATTAGAAGACGCCACCTCACC
>JAJJMC010031074.1:638509-680026 GCA_023531435.1 Papaver californicum
TCACCCCAAGAAATGATGACATCACTTCGTGGGAGACTTATTTTATCAATTAACTTTTGGGTTTGTATTCTAAAGTCTGAAAGGTGCGTAATAATGTTATTCTTTGTGAAGGTGATACCTGGTGAGAATCTTTAACCGTGAAGTTTGGATTTGGTTCCTTCTACCTAATTAACTTCATATAAGCAAATTACATTGTAACCCTTAAGCGCAGCTGTATTACTTTTTGCTATTCGATATAGTTAAGAATCTCAAATTGAATCCACAAATAGTATAGAAGAGTGCCAAAAAATTTAGCTGAATAGTTTGTATAAATTGAAAATATGCCAAAAAAGAAAGTTGGCACTGAGAAATAAACATCAACCACTACCACCACCACCACTTTTAAGAAAGTTGGTGGTGGTAGTGGTTGTGGAATGGTGGTGGTGGTGGTGATGGAATGGTGTGGTGGAATGGTATAGAAAACAGATTGGTGTTTTTTAAAATTAAAAAAAAATGTTATATAATATATTAGGAAAAAAGTTATATAAGGGAGGGTACTAAGGTAATCTATTTTTAAGTGATAAGGTTTTTAGAAGATGATGATCACATTTAAAATGTGATAAGGGTATTTATGGAGGGGTCCAAATCTATGGGTATTTAACTAATATACCATTATTTTTATATTATTTAAAATTGTTGACAACATCATGAGTCAATTTGAACTAAACTGTAAATATTTGGACTAAATTGTAAATCAAGAAGGTTATTTATGTATTTTTCATATTTATAATAAATAAATAACTAAATTGTACCTAGTTGAATGAGTCAGGACTAACTAGTCTATTTAAATGAAATTTTAGACTAAACCGTTTTTTCCTATTTTTTATAGGCACCCAAAAAACTAAGCCTTACTCGACCTTTCTTAGCTTTTAAGCCGGGAGGACTGGTCTAATCAGATTTACACTCATAGTCAGCTCCATTCATAAAAATGAAAAACTCCAATAGAAAACCTAGAGGTATTCCTTCATATACAGTAAAAAAGAAGAAGATTAGTTTGTCCGCCTCAGAAAGAAAAAAAAAACGAACTTAGTCCATTTATACTCATTGGTAGACTACGATAATATCATATTAGGCGTTACTGTAACAGCCCAGGGGCGGAGCCAGCCCATAAAATGGGTAGGTAGTTACATATCATGTTGGTCTGGATTCCAAGTCTATTTTAACCTATCGAAAACCTTTTTTTACCCATTTTAAGATCTTTTTACCTTTTTGCCTATTCATAAGAGTTTTTTTTGACTCCGCCCCTGCCCTGTAACAGGCTAACAGCCGTACGCCTCTGTAAGAGTTCCGGTCATTACAGGTGGTACGAGATATCTTTGTGAGTTTAGTGGCCAATATTGGCCTTCAACGGGTCCTACTTACAGCGTCAAAACTGAACATTGACATCAGAACCAATGGGATCCACTTAGTTACATAGAGCGCCGCTGGGCTAAATCTACCAAAAGCGGCCGATTCTAATCCTAAGGCTAAGGTGGTTTCATTCAAAGTTAAAGACAGTTGCTAAAGGCAGCCAATCCTATTTCCTAATTTATCAGTCTCTATAGTTTCCTAACCTGTTTGATAATTCCTGATTAAGGAATATCTGACTCGTTTTACTACGAGTTAAGTATACAGTTGAAACGTGTAAAATTTTGCAACCACAATTAGAATATGAATATATTTAGTGTTGTTTACCATGACATCCTAGTTAGGAAACAAAACCAATTCCTAGATTTTTTTTTGTTTTGAAGCAACCAATTCCTAGATGAACTCAATGTCAATCATTCATCTATATATATATATATATATATACAACCTATAAATATCAACTTCCAATCGTCATTTTCTTCCATTCGTAATTTTTTTTTTTACTTACTACAAATTTGCAACAGAGATGACACGAACATCTACTTTAAGGTCAAGGAATAAGAAAAAGTCAAGAAAAGAAATAACCAGAACCAAATCATCAACAATGGCTGATATTAATACATGTTATAGAGGGGATATGCCGATGATTAAATCCATACCGCATGAAGTTCTTATGGAGATATTCGCGAAGGTGGCTTCTTCATCATTAGTTGACCACTTAAACGTCAACCAAACGTAAGCAATATTAACAATTTATATCACTGAGTTTTTTGAAAATTTATTTGCCATGGTTCTTTTCTTTCTTTGCTGTTTATCTTTATCAATTTTTTGGGTGTGATTAAGATTCATCTAATACCATTCCTTTTATTCTTATTGCCTTACACAAACGAAGGCCTATGTACAAGTTGAGTCCAAGTGAAAAATGAAAACCAGGAACAATTTTCGTCACGTTTTCCGACTCTATACCTTTAGGATTGTAATTTTATCTTGCTGACATTAATATGGATTCTTATCTGTCATCATATTGCAGTTGCAAGTTTTTTCATGAAGCAGGACAAGACGATTATATACTCCGACATGCCTCCATTGATGAACTCCCAGTAATTCAATGGATCTCAAAGGCCGAGGTTGCATCTTTCCTGAAACGATGCGAACACGCTCAGAATCCAGAAGCTCTGTATAGGCAAGGAATGGTATGTAATTGTTTTATAAAACATTTTCTTCTTTGCTGTACTAAACACTAGTGATGGTAAATCAGTTTGCGGGTTGAAAAAACGAATACTTGGCGATCTTTTACCTATATATCTTTGCTGGACTGACAAGAAATCGAGATTTACATTAAGCCGAGTCAAGACCAAACTTCCTGATTTTGTGTTCCATTTTGCATCCTTCTTCTAGTCATACAACAATGAACGCCTGAATAGGTTGATAAAAGTTAGATATCTTATGATATCTTGACCATGCACTCATTGAGCTTGTGGGTATACCAATCTTTCATAACCTAATACCTTTTCTAAGATTACTTTGGAGTGTGGCTATTCCTTTCGAATTATATAAGAAAACCTTTGAATCCTTTTGCCACAAGGTCCTTGGGGGTCATTCAGATTGAAGATCACTTATTGGCCTGATGGCATGTGTTTAACAAATATTAATATAGACTCACATCTCAATTTTATGAAATTCTCGTCACTAAATAGCGAACACCAGATTATCATTTTTTTTAATCTCAATTTGTTTCAACTTTTGTTTTTATTTTTAGGTGGAGTTCTTTTATAACAACCAAATTGAGTTAGGGCGGGAGTTATTGCAAAAATCATCTGATTCTGGGCACACAGTTGCCACGTATGTTCTAGGAATAATATTGCTTGATTCTGGTGATAATCAATCAATCCTTAGAGGGAGAGAATTATTGAACAGAATATTAACAAAAAGATCCAATAACAAGATATCAAGAGGTGAAGATGTTGAAGAATGTCGAAAGAAATCAAGGAGGGTTATTAGGCAATTGTGGGTAAACAATTCTCTTAATCCCTCACAATGCCAAACTTGCAATAGTTCAAGTTGCACAAGTAGTCAGAAAAACACAAATGGATGGTCGTCGGATTACGAAGATATGCCGGATTGCGAAATATGCAGATGCAACCGTGAGTTCTCTCATTTTACTAAAATGGTACTAGGTGTCAACTAGTTAGTCATGAGTCTCCTTGTAATTAACAAACAAAACTTTCTTCAAACGGGTAGTTAAACTGATTTTATGGCACACGACGTACCTTAAGAATGTCATGTGTGTAGAATGTTTTACTAGTCTCTGAAATTTGTTGGTAATGTTTTACTAAGAATGAATGAATATAGTGACTGATCGAAAATTGTGACAGAGTTAAGTTAACATTACCAGAAACCTCAAAAATTCAAAGTCAGAATTCTCTTTGCCAAATCCCCGGAAGTCAAATATTCCAAGTATTTCTTCTTTCCCATCTGGGAGTCTACTTAATGCCTTCTCAATCAGAAAAACACAAAGCTTCTCATTCTCAATTTGATCTTCCTTCTGCAACCACATCATAGTTGCAATATAATAATAGACACAGTTACAAGAAAATGTAATATGACAGCTTAAGAAACTCCAAAAGAAACAAACACTATCATAGAACCAGGAACACTGATAACAAAACAAAAGAAAAAGTTCAATGCTATAGAAGAATCCAACGTTTTCTTGAGATCACTAATTTATAACCATGACACTAAGAACAATTGCACATAGGGAAATCAATTTTCGGTCTTACATCAGGAAAATGCTTAGAAGCCACAACCACAAGTACTGGCATGCCATTGACATCAAGACAGTCATGCACGTAGGCTCTCCCAGTTCGAGCTATTCTCTCCACAGACTCCTCCGACAGTTCTGAAACGTTAAACTCTTGACGCCATTTCTAGTTGGGTCAAGGATGAATACTAGAATTTGCATGAATGATCAAAAAGAAAGTAGAATACTACGCTAAAATGCCAAAATCAAAAGGCGATAACAAAATTTTCAACCATATTTGTTAAGCTACTTACAGAAAGCTTGGTTCAGGTAATTGAATAAGAGGATTTTGACTCAATTACACTTACCCTTTTTTTTGTGATAAAAATTCAATTACACTTACAAATGTGATGATTTACTTAGGAAATGAGATCTGGAATGATTTGCACTTATAGACACAATGTACTGTAATTACCTTATTGTAATTTAACAATTTGAACCAAACATGTTATTAATGCTAATGAAATCTTTTTCCATGCAAAACAAAACTTCTATGAAAATTACAAAACTAATTGAAGCAATCAGTCAAAATGCTATTCAATATTAAAGAAATCATGAATAAGGTTGTAATGGATACGATGGCTTTAGTCAACTTTGAAACAGATTCTTCAATGTCAGATTTTCTATCTTTGAGAAACCAAAGAATCATATCTTCATCATCTCTTTCATTCTTTCCCACTGGGAGATTTTTATAATCTTTCTCAAGCGTTTGTTTTACTTTCATTACCATCTGCAGAAGCAGAACTTAAAAAACATAGTTCCAAAAAATTCGTGCATAATTCGTGCATAACCTATTCAGGAGCTCTATATAAGAATGACTTCCCTATTTGAAAAGATAATTGCATATTACTGAATTAAGTAGACAATTGCATATCACTGAACATATGAAGTTTGTTCAGTGATAGACTTTATTAAAACTTCACTATCAGATTCAAAGATTACTGAAACCAATGCTTTACTTTCTGCCCAGCTTATAGCTTCAAGGCACTCCAACTGCTCCACTTCATAGTCTTTAATTAGCCATCCATCAAAGAATTTTCCCCTTGTTCCTTTGCAATCTCCTGTAAAATTTCTTATGATTAGTCAAGTACCTCCTTTGAGTGTTTCCCTAACAAATGAAGTATCTACATTTATCTTAAAGAAACGTCTGTCAGGTGGATTCCAGACTTGAACCTGCATAGGAACAAAAATTCTCAAAGTAGTGTTAGTGTTACAAATAAGAATACATTGATCACTCAAGCTGTATATTCTTTCAATAGTAAGAGCTGTGTTCGTCTTAACATTTTAAAAAGACTAAGCTACATCTGTCTTTTCATATGGTCCATATGGTAACCATCAAAAGATAAAGCCTTAACTTAACTATACCAGAATCACCTACCTGATATGGACTTCCTTTTTGAAACCAACTAACAATGCAGGCTAAAACATTTTCATGCCTAGTTAAAACATTGTCAATATTTATATTGATACTTGTCCAAATAGGTTTAGCATAATAACATCCCATAAAAAGATGATTAGCTGTTTTTATAGGAGAATTGCATAAACTACAATGAATATTCATATCATATTTGAATCTAGGAATTTTACTTCTAGTTGGAAGTATATCTTTAAGGAATTTCCAAACAAACAGTTTAACTTTACGTGGAAATGTAGTTCTTCATAAAACTTTTCATACATCTGGAGGTACTCAACAGTAATATTAGAGTTACTACTAATCACTTTATAGGCACTTTTAACTGGGAAGATTCCTTTCTTACATGGGGTCCAAATAAGAGTATCCATACCAATCTGGGGAACATGCATAACAAGAATTTTAAAAACAGTGTCAACTTGAAAGACATCATTAACCAGCCTCTTATTCCAAATCCTTGTGCCAGGAATGAAGAGATCAGAAACAAAAGTAATAGTATGAGTTAGAGACAGGCCTGTAATTGGTATAGAAGGATGATCCAAACAAATAACCTAGCAATTAAATCAGATATGGGTTTTAGTTACAATAGGATGTAAAAATATGAAGAAAGAAAATTGTTTTCCTCTACTTTAAAACTCAAAAAGAGATGCTCCATTATTTGCACACAATTTAAGAAAATTCTACCCCTGTTCTAGGAAAGACTAAATGTTAATTAGTGCATGAACTATCTTTTGCTGTATTTTTTTCGTTTACATCGAGAGCGAAAAAAATCATTAATGAATAGAGACCGAGTTCTCTTACGTGCCTTCTCCGGCTTAAAGTTTTTAACAATATACTATACAGAGAGGTCGGATGTTAATGGTGGTTTGTAGTTCATGAATCTTAACAAATAATAGCAAAATAGTTTCATACATGCAGTATATAAACGCAAAGCACACACGATCTCAAATTAAGAAAAAATCAAGTTCCAAACTACTTTATAGAATTCAAATTTGTACAATAACTAATTCACTTTGAATAAAGTGAAAATCTAAAAGTACATGATTACCGAGTACAGTGGAAGATTTGAATGATTTTGTCCAGCAGGCCAATTTCTATGCATCTCAAATGATAAAATTTGATCATTTTTTATATGGTTTTTTTAAATGGATAAAATGACCTCTTAAACATTTAATTTTAGAGGTTAAAACTGTACGACAGAGTTTTTAACGAGCGACAGAGTCTCTGACGCTCGTCTTTATTGCTGGCGATATAGTCTCCATCGCTGACGAGCAAGACTCTGTCGCTCGGCGGAGATTATGTTGTTTATCGCTGATCTCATCCAACAGTCCTGGCTGAACCTTCTATGAATACCCAATTTTAAACTCAGTTCAACTCACAACTTCTCTATACTTCAACCTCTCACACGCATTTGTGTTAATCTAAATCAAAACTCTCCTCATTTTAATATAAAACAAAAGTCTCAAAAAAAAGAATCTGCAAAATGGCTGCTTTTACTAAAAAAAATATTATGGTACAAGTTTTGCAATTACCGAAGATGAAAACATTTGTAAAAATTATGTTCATTTCACACAAAATAGCATCAATGGTTGTTCTCAAGCAGACAACACCTTGTGGGATAAAATATGTGTGGCGTTTAAAGAGGAAACAATGAACATCAATTCACGTGATGCAGAGTCTTTGTGTAGTCGCTTCACTAAAATCAAAAAAAGATTGTCTAAATATGTTGCTCATATCACACAATGTGCTCGTGCTCCACCAACGAGTGGTAAATCACCAACGGATCTGGAACGAAGTTTCCGGGTGGAATTAGGGCTGCACAAATCCGACCTGATCCAACCCGCCCACCAGTTCCGCACCGGGCCCGCCGATGAACGGGTCGGGTGCGGGTGGCTTTTTTTAAACCCATATTCTGACGGGTCGGGTGCGGGTGATAGCTCCTCTCACCCTACCCGCCCACCCGCCATTCTTTTTCTATCTTCTATTATTCTTCAATCTTCCTTCTTCGACTCTCATACAGGCTACAACTCATTCTCTTTCAGTTTTTTTTTCTTCTTCAATCCTCCTGCGAGAGACAGAGCACACCACCACCACCACCACCGTGACACCATATTATCTACAAGAATCATCACCTTGCTTCTTCTCGAATCTCTATCAGGTACTATATCTGTATTTGCTTTAATTATTTTTTTTGCCCTAATTGAAATTTATGTTTGTATAATTACATGATTGAGTAGCAATTGATTATGAGTTTTATTAGTTCTGAGTGATTGTGATGCTCAGAAGGTTTAATTTGATAAATAACTTTTCCCTAATTTAAAATTAATGTTTGTGAAATTAGGGCTTTTTGTAGTAATTTTTCTTAGTTCTGAAATTAACTGCTCATTACAGTTGGGGTTTAGTTTTGTAAAGCATGCCTCTGTTCAATTTGGGGTCTTTATCATTCTAGGTATACAAGGGAGTCTTACTGCACACACATGCCTTACTTTAAATAGGTCTTCTGATTTGTTCTCATGGATCTTTTAAAGTGAATAAAAATGCTAAAACTTAGAGTAAAAACCAGCAAAAACTTTTCCCTGTTGTCAGCTTATGCATGAGTGCACGACAACTGCCAAATTGGCAGACATGAGAATTTAAGAGGTGATACCAGGATAGTTTCTTGTCTATTTTCTTACAAGGCTACAACCTCATGTTAGCTAGAGTTGGGGACTACATGAGCATAAGGTGACTCTCAATGTAAAACTACGTGGTTGATGATTTGGCATAAGGGGACTACCTAGTTACCTAGAAGTTTTCACACATCCTGCTGAAAACAGACCCAATTAACAGTTTAATTTATTAATGCAAGAGGTAGATTATTTGGTATTAGAGCCAAAATCCTTTGAAGATTATGGAATCCTACTCCTTGCCAACCCTCATATCCTACTTGTTACACCTCCCTCAAACACATCAAGGTTTTAGGGTTAGTTATTAATAACATTGTACTAAGCTTTGAGAGGTAGTGGCTACCCTAGATGGAGTACTGGTTAGTATGATTCTACCTCTAGAACCTAGCTAGAAGTATTTTGCTGCTAGTCCTTTATCAAAATGCTCTAGCTTTTCAACAAGTTGTTAACATCCCAAGCACCTATGAGATGCAATACTATGTCATTTCATCTTAATTTTAGGGATGATTGATAAATCTGCCACTTATTCCATTTTTTTTTGTTTTACTTGATGGTATTACTGGGAATCGTCTTTTTCACTGTCTTTTTTAACGTTTTTAGTGGTTGTGGTTATTTTTATAAATAAATTATAATTGTTACTTTACTTTTATTCTTTGATTCAAGAAACAAAGATAAAATTGACCACTTAGTCCAGTCAATCCAGAGGCATTTTGTGAGTTTGTACTAACTGATGAAAGCTTAAGGGATTGAGTGGTCGGCTCCAACTGGGGTTTGAATAATAATTATTTTTGTGCTTTGATTGTATGGTGCCAATTGATTTCGAATGGATTACTCATTACAGTTAATACTTACCATGAGTAGTTTACCTAATATATGGTATATTGAGTGTAATTGTCTGGTTTTAGCTTGTAATTTGTTTTGTTTGAATTCTTGATAAGTTTCTGAGATGATTAACCTTATAGGAGATAGGAACAGAACAGAACTATTCAGGAACAGAACAGAACAGAAGGATTTATGGAGTTTGGATGGGTGACCCGCGGTCACCCAGACCTGACCCTCCGTAAAGTCGGGTCAGACTGACTCGACCCGTACTACGACGGGTTGGGTGCGGGTGTAAAATCAAGTTACCCGCTAACTAGAGGGTCGGGTGCGGGTGAGGCCAAACCCGACCCGACCCACCCGATGTGCAGCCCTATGTGACACCACAAACACAGTTCTGGATTTGAACATGAAACTTTATACATATCTTAAAAGTGATTCCCAAATTTAATCCAGAACTTTTAGCAACTATGTAACAAGTTTCTCAAAGGGCACCATACTCTACTGGTACCTCTACACCAAATTCAAGTCATGTTTCACCATTTTCTTCACTGACTAACTGATATGTGCATAATTCAATATGATTTTAGTGTCAAATCCATACTAATATTTGTTATAAATTTTGAATATTACTTGTTATTATGTTTGTTTATTATATTATGTCTTATATTGGGTGAACCATCAGAAATCAAAGAAATAACTACAAAAGTGCTACGGGAAACCACTTGGAATTTGTTCAAACCCGAATTATTCACCTATATCTTGAAGACAATTGAAATTCGAAGCCAACCTAAAAAGAATGAGGTCATTCCGACATCAGACGAAGAAGTTATGGGAAAAACAAGATTTGAAGACTTGAGTCTACAGAGAGAAGTTCGGCTGATAATCCTTCAGCTCGAATCAGCCGAACCTCGAATTTAAAAATCAAGTTTTTCCACAAGTATACAAAGATTTGTTTGGATAGAAATTGATCCTATGGTACAATTCAAACCTAAAAATGAATTTTGAACAAAGTATTCAGAAGAATGTTTGGCTGATAAGTGAAACAAGGAAAGTAGTCGAACTTTGGAATGCGTTTTCGACGAAAAATATGAGTGTCCAGAAGGAATTTCGGCTGGTAATTGATCACCTATTAATAGTCGAACCTGAATCTCATCTGGAGCAAAAATAACATATCAGGTTCGGATGGGAAAGTCAACACTCGAATCAGTCGAACCTGACACCATTCTGGGACACTTTTGACACGTTTTTGACTCTATTTTGGAACATGGGCCCGGAAGAATTCGAAGCCCTAGATATCATAAGAACTATATAAGAATACTCCCAATACATCAAGAAGATACCTTTGATATTACTTTGAAAGTCTTGGAGGAGATCAACAACACAAGGAGCAAAAGCTAGGGTTTGGAGCGGTTTCATCATCGTAATGAATTCTCTTTACTCTTATGTATAACATGGATGCTTCTACATCCATAAGTAACTAAATACCTAACTTAGTAAGGATAAATTCTAAGTTCTAAACATGATTTAATTTATTGTATGAAGCTATATGTTTGAGTTTTTCACATGATTATCGCTTGTTTTTACGAATATGAATGTTCATGCTTGATTGATAGATTGTATAGGTGTCCAATTAATTCAGTCTGTTAATTAATCGAAAGCTAACAGAGAGCTGTGTGATATGTGTAATAGTCAAACACCTCATATATAAGTAGAGAACATGAAACATTGCAGATGAATTTTGTGGAGCAATCACGTGTAAAGACACCATTAGTAAGCAGACCGAGCTTATGCGTTTGATTCTAGGATCAAACTAATTCAAAAACCCAAAGCATTTGACTAAGGTACACCTCGATAGGTTATTCTTGGTGGCTTAGACGGATATAATCTGGTTGTTGAGCACTTTTGTATCCAGTAATATAAGGAATTAGGGGGATAACAAAGCTTATTGTTATTCTACGGTTGGTAATAATTGATGATTAATGACAAATAGATGAGTATACTGCTTTGATGAATGTTTAGTAACGAAGAAGGATTCCTCGATCATATCTCTCTTCATTGTTCACAACTTAATCTTTTAATTATTTTCTTATTTACTTTGCTTAAAGCCTAAAACAAGCCCACATTTGTGACACTTTAAACAACTGAAACACCTCTCTCTTCGTGGGAACGAATCATATTTACTACTATATTATTCGTTAGTAAAGTAGAAGATAAGTGAATTAATTTGTACACCTATGACAAGCAACACTAACACATAATACCACCCCCTAGTTTTGATCTCAATGCAGCTAATAACGATAAACGAAAAGGTTTAGGAAGAACAAAAACAAAATTAGCCCAAGAAGGAGGAAGATCCAAAAATTTAATATGACGTTTATGAATCACCAACGGACAACTGATAAACGGAGATCCGTTGACCGGAAGATCACGAATAAGAAGTTCAATAAAAGCCGTCTTTCTCAAGAGTAATTTGTTAGCCATTAAGACAAAAAAAATATTATTGCTGTGGATACCTCAATAGTGAATGAGGATCAAAAAAATTTATGGCAATTGAAATACGACAAGTTAAAAAAGAATGCATTAGAAGAACAATTACAACCTCAAATCCCAAATAAGGAAGAAGAATATGATGAAGATGAAGAAGATGTTGAGATTCAAATCCTTAAATTAATGTAATAGTTAGTCAGTCAGTTTAATAATTAATATGTTTTTTTTAATCATTATTATTAAGATATAATATTCTAGTTAGTTCAATGAATTTATATTTTCCATTACTTGAAATACGTATTATATAAGGGAAGTGGAAACAATGCAAACAAATTAAAAATTTAAACGGGTAATGAATAACTCCTTAAGGATGTGGAAACAAGTTTCGTATTTGAAATTCTTTCCTTTCTATCTACGCCATTGTCTGAAATATCTTGCACCAATCTCATTACAGGTTTCACCCCTAAGTCGATATCGATTGACAATCTGAACTAAAGCTAAAAATTCTAATACTCGTCGCTTTATTTTTTTGAAATCCTATAAATAACGTTGCTATATTACGGTTTTAAAGGTTACCGGTGTTAGCGCAAAAGTTTTCATGAATGCTCGTCCAATAAGTGTGACTCACTAAACATTTTTCCGTCGTTCTGCACCTTTGGCTGGATAACACACTACATACTTTCTTCAAAGTGACGAATCTTCTTCCTGAGTAAACTTAAGTTGAGCCATATTTCAGGAAACTAGAGTGAGATTAGAGTGATGAGATTAGAATGAGAGAGAGTATATATAAAATTTTTATGGGAGGTGTGATTTATCATTGGGAGGGGTAGTAGATAAATATATATACCAACGGTCACAAAAATAGTCATTGCACTCCACATCATTCATATTGACAACTATTAAAAAAATTAGTCATTGCACTCCATCCACGTCATTCAAGTAAATATTACACAGAAAATTAAAACTTGTAATAAATTACTTGAAAATCCAGGCATGCATTGCTTGAAACTAAAAGCTAGTACATAAACTAAAAACTTAAAATAACAGATCAAATTAAACTTCACATACGGCCACCCGCTCTTCCAAAATCGGCCCAAAGATTCACAGTCATGTCTTTGTCGTACAAATTTGCGTGTTGAATGTGATTAGTCATTTGATGATGGTTCCTTACAAGTACACCTCTTGCTGGTATAACCTCAGGCATCAAATCTTCATCAGGGTGGTTAGTCCAATCCTAATTACGTCGAGTTTCTTGAATGACCATGTTATGAATAATGATGCATGTCGGCATAGTCTTATGCATTTCACGAGCATTTAAACCACGGTGTGGTCCACAAATGATAGCGAACTTCCTCTTCAAAATTCCAAAAGCCCGTTCCACATCATTTCTCAACCTGACTAATTTTAGGTCTACCGGAATTATTTAAAGCCTACCCAATTTTGTGTCCCCCCATATTAGTAAATAAGGGGTGTCTAAATTTGGGTGAAAATATTAAATTACCCTCCATAAAAATCTAATATTACAAACTAAAATTAAAACCAATTACATTTTTCATTTCAGCTTCATCAACCGATTCTACTTCTTCTCTTCTTCTCCCTTCTCCCTCTTTTTCTCCATTTCAAACCAAAACATCGTTGATAATCGACGATTCAAAAAATGATCAATATGATTGATTTTTCTATATAACGAAATGCCAAAGTAAAGCATCTTACTGGAGAAATTCTACATAATGGAAACAATCTACAAATTGCACAAGCAATTCAACATAAGCAACTGAGGAGGAAAACGGTTACGAAAGAACCTGAAGAAACTCTCACACACAAAATGGCTTGAATAAGGTAATTTTCTATCATCCCATCACTCTAAATTAGGTTTCAATCACATGTCCGCACTCAAAAATTAAAAATTATAATTTCTGGGTTTTCTGTAAAACCAGATTCGTTCGATGTTCATGTCCACATCGAACGATTTTATTTAGAAATGGTCGATGTTCATGCCCTCGTCGAACGATTCCAAAAGTAACTGAAAAGTCTGAAAGAATATTGACCCAGAATTTTTTGATGTGGACAAACGTATCGAAAGATTCTGGGTCGAAAAAAAACTGAACATTCTTCAAAATCGTTCGATGCGGACATTGATAGACACCTTTTTGTGTATAATTTGTTCCCAATTTTTATAGTCTTGGAACTCAATTTTGTACTAATATTGTGTTTTTATATATGTGTAGATATTTTTGGGAAATTAACATTTTTGGAAAAAATCGTCTCAAAAAGTTATATAGGCACCCAAGAAATTGCTAGAGGCACCCATACTTTGGATCGGGGCACCCATCTACTTCTCTTTCAAATTTTAAATTTTTGGCGGGAATTTTTATTCTTCTCGGCTGATAATTTTGGAAAGATTCAAGTAGTTAAGGTAGGGATATTCTTTCCCTATCAAAAGCAAGTTCTATCCGACAACATGGCATCAAACCAGACCCAAAATATCGGGTAATAAATCAGTTGGAGTTAAAAATAAAAAGCAAGAAAAACATCCTAGGGTTATTTATGATCTGTAGGTCAATCGAGAATATTTTCTCAAGCTGCAATAAGGGAATAAAATAAAAGAGTTTAGTTGAGATGGAAACAATATTTGCCTACAAAGAAACAAATCAGAGCCAGGAGATGTTCGTGAAGAAGAAAGATATTCTGAGATTAAGCTTTTAATAGAATATTTGGGGGTCCTGTGAGTATATAAAGGAGTGATGAGAGTCATATTGGGGGGGGGGGGGGGGGGGAGTTTGGGTCGAGATCAGAAGACCAAGAGAAGGAAGTAAAATCACTCCAGAGAACTCTTCTCTGCTGCTGCTGAAGAACACGAAGAACAAAGGCTACACAACGGTTTATTCAACCTCTCTGACACGGTTTCTTCAACTGTTTTGCAACGTTTATCTTCAATTTGCAACATTTACCTTGAGCTTCTACCGTAACAATTAATCTGTAACGCCTATACAAGGTTCCAGATTCACTGTTTTATTTCTTTTTGTATTTTTCTTCTTCCCAAGCACTTTTTGAGCTATATATCAATCTTTGAGGGTATTTTGAGCATGAATGGATAAATCCCTCTGCTAAGGCGACATAGGAAGCCATTGTTCCAAGAAGTGGTATATTTCTATTTTAATTGATTTTTGTAGTTTCTTTTATGATTATTTGCTTTGATTAAAAATTGATTTAAGGATTTTTATTAAGCATTTGTGATTTGTTTTGATAGAGCATGCTTAGCCTAGGGTTATTGATGTTCTATACTTTCGATTTACAATTGTTACTTTGAAAATCCACTTTTACAACATATTTGAATCACTTCAAACGTAAAGAATTGCATGAATATTGATTAGATAGAATCACTTTCAGTGCTTTTTTTTTATAATCTTGATACCAACTTTGTTTTGAGTTTTCTAGTTTAGTTATTAGAATTTGAGTCTAAAAATCAAATCTTCACAAGTTCTGAAACAAACCCATTTTTACCAACATCTACAATCTACATCAGACATTCCTATCAAATGATTATGGGTCGAGAAAACGCCCAATTTTTCTGTTGGATTTTTAGCCTAGAATCGTTGGATATGAACACCAACATAGAAAAACGATTTTAGAATTATAATGCTAGGAATCGTTGGTGTATGTATCGTGATTTTCGATTCTACTCTTGGAGTTCCTAAATTCATTGTTGATTGTCGTATATTTTTGTACTCTTTAGGAATAAGGGAAAGGGAACGACACCGGAAAGAGAGCAAGAAAAAACATGATTTTGTTTCTCCTAAGAGTTTGGGATCTCGTCGAAAGGATGGTAAGAACTTGGTGGCTAACCACTGTAGGGGTTCGGCGGGCAAAGCTAAAGCGGTTTCCATCAATAAACCAACTGAAGTGGAGCACCGAAGAGAAGAAGAATCTTCATATTCTTATATACAATCTGAAAGAGTTCACAGTGAAGAGGAAAGTGATAAGAAAGATAACAAAATCCATGACGGTGAAGAACGAGGAGGTGGAGCACCACCACAACAACCAGAAGAACAACAACAAAGAGAAAAAGATGTATCTCCAGGAAGGAAGAAAAAAAAACATACTTGTCAAAGCCTGATATTTTGTTAGGTCTCTGCCCCAACGAGCCTATTCATGGGTTACCGAGTGACGAAGGAGTGGATATACTTGCAAGTGTGGATATACTTGCACTACCCAAAGTTTGTTGAAAGGGTCAGTGTGAAAGAAATTTGGACGGTGAGTATTTTGGAAACAGATACTCCTTCAACGACAAGGGCCGAAGTCAAGAGAAGGACCTCCTTGAGCTGAGGCGACAACTGGACAACTTGACGACATCATATGTTGTCTTTAACCCTTACAAGGAAGCATTTACGGAAGGAAAGATGGTTGGGTGACAAGAACGACGTTACCATGGACCTTCTTTTCACCCCAGAGGCTATGTAATATACAACCTGACAAAAGTGGCGATGAAATATGGTGTTGTGCAGTGCATCCATGATGCAGTCAAATACAAATTTGATATCACTAAATATAAGTCTCTTGAGAACGATATTGAGGTTGTTCACAATCCTTTACCATCATCCGTTATTTAGGATAATATGGCGTCTAACGTAAGCGGAATGGGTAGGGCTGCAAACTCAGATGCCGAAGCATCTCCGGATTACATGTGGCGGTCCCCCAACATTTCTCACAGTCGTGTGATATGAATAGACAAGAGGATGTTAATCACGGACTGGGATAGAGCTCTCAATGTTCTGGTACGTTTCGTAGTCTCTTATGGTTTGTTTAGGGTTTGACACGACTTATAAAATATTTTTGTTGTTTGAAATGAAAATAGAGAAGACGAATCACGTATCTGATCAACCGTGCAAAATCCTGTATTGGGAGAGGAGAACATGTTGAGGCGGATCAGACGAAGATTGAAGAATACCAGGCTCTGGATGAATACCTTGCATTTTTGTTTACCTGTTTTGTATGCGTTTCGGGTCGGGTTTTATCTGATTTCATGAAATGTTATAATTTACTCATTTACAAGTTTTAATTTATTTGTTTTATCTCACTTGCTGATTTTATGCTGTAGCATGCCACACCAATTATTCATACTTAGAAGATCATTTTCCTTAGCAATATGTTATGTACTTAAAAAATCAGAAGGTACTTTCACCTAGTAAATAATAAGTGACATTTGGGTGGAAATGGTTATTCTAATCTAGTTAAGGGGAATATATAAATATGATAAAAAATAAATAAGTAAATAGATAATAAGAGATATAAATATGTTGTTTAATATGAAATATAAAAGAAAGAGATTCAAGAGTCATAAACATAAGCTAGGGAGAAGAAGAAGGAAATCAATCTAGGGTTTATTTTAGAGAATAAGACTATAGAAAATCAATGGAGGGTTAATGAAATTAGGTAGAATGCTAAACCTTTTCTCTATTGGTATTTTTCTTTGAGTGTTTATTTAATATGATTTTGTATTGTTAGGTTTCAGTAATTTACTCGCATAAATATATATCTATGACTGATGATCAGGATTCTTCTATTGGTAGATAACATGATTAGGTATTCTTGATTAAATTTTGAGAATAATCCACCGTAAATTCACCGTTATTTTAATTTAGATTATGATTTCTAAAATTTTGGACGATTTCGCTTTATCATGTTTTTGATTAATTTAGGTAACCTTAATGATGTTAGAGTGATTTGTAACCTTAAGAAAAGTTATATAGTTATGATATCTTTCATTGTGATTTGGATTTACTTAATTTTAAGCTATTATGAATTTACCATGAATTAGTTAGTAATAATATATAATTTTCCAAGTTTTTAGGATGTCATTGTGAATTCATCTTTTGTTTGAACGGTTGGTTTCTGTGAATTTTGGATATGTTGTCTTTGATTTATTCATATAGGTTCCTTTATAATTTGTAGACGATTAGATAAAGTTATGACTATGAAGCATATAATATAATATGTCTACAATTAGTTTGTTTGATTAAAAGCTTAAAGTAAATTCATGTTGTTTGTTCATATGTTGTTAAGACATGTTGCTTGTATTGTTTGTAAAAATGATTTACAAATTGAAAATGAGTTTATGTTTTACCATTAGATGGAACATGGTTCCATGCTAACGGCGGGTAATGATCTCAGAGAGTAAAATGGGTAATGATCCCCGAGAATTAAATGGGTAATGATCCCCATGTAGGAATTTATATTCCTGACCATCGATGAGGTTGTCCGTATAAGATAAACAATAGGTGGAGTACGAGCCAAGAACATTCTTACCATGAACTCATGTGTTGAAATCTAATTGGATGAATTATTTCAAATATTATTAATATTGTGAAGTCTTGTCTTGAAATCTTAATTAGATGATTTGTTAGAAACAACATTGGTATTTTGAATTCGTGATTGAATAAATGAATTAAATGATTTTTTGAAAATAGTACTTGTGTGATAATCTTGTTGGTTGAAAAATCATTGATTTCTCGAAATCATGTTGTATACTTATATGTTATTTGACTCATTGATATTTTTATGTATGTTTTGAGATTGAGAATGTATTCTACTGAACTGTCATCTCACCCCAATTAACATTCTTAGAGATTCTCGAAAGTTGGAAGTGGAAGTTAGAAATGTGTATCTTAGTGGCTGCATTGTTTTCTTGTAATTATTTGAAGTGTAAATTGATTTCAAATGTTGCATTGATAATTTTGTTAAAGATGAAATTAATCTTAAGAAATGATTATTGTTCCTATTGACCCATCTTAATATGTTAATGTCATTTAATTAAAAATAAAAATAATTTTTTAAGTCTCATTCCGGCCCATAACGCCTTGAGTTCGGATCTCTATACGAGTTTGATCCTGGTCCGGAACTCGGGCACTGGAGGATGAACAAGCTGGTGCTGGGTTTGGGGAAGTGGCGATGCCAACAAGAAAACCAAGAATGAGAAAGGCTGCTTGAGGTAAATCAAAAAGTGGACAAGGAATAGATGACCAACAATTACCTTCTACTGAGGTCAAGGTGGTCGTGATGGATGTGGTGGTCGAGGTGGTCGTGGGAAAGGCGGTGATGAGGTTGAATGAATGCATTCTTGTTTTTTGAACTTATGTTTTTCACTACGGATAATTATGTCTTTAATTTATGATTGTCGTTCGGGTTTAAACATATGGATTATTAGGTTTATTATTTTATAAAAGATTGAATTTAGTTGGTTTTAAAATTGTTGTCTTGGTTAAGACGCGAAAAAAACTATAATCTGGGGCAATTTACTATCAGCAGTCTGGCATATTTTATACTCAGCATCGTTCAATGAGGATAACTCCATCGAACGATTCTGAATTTTTGAATAACTAGAAGTTTACAATTGTTTGATATGTCTTCACTTATCAAACGATTATGAGAAAAATACAGGAAAAAATCCAGGGTTTCAAAATCAGTGGATGTGAACGTCCATAAAGAACGATTCTTGTGACAGAGAATATGCCAAGTTTCTGTTGGTTTTTTAGCCTAGAATCGTATGATGTGGACATCCATATCGAACGATTCTAGACAGAGAAAAATCCAAACTTTCTGTTCATTTTTTAACCTAGAATCATTCGATGTTGACATCCATATCGAATGATTCTAGGAAGTGAAAATGCCAATTTTTCTTGTCTTTGTAGCCCTAAATCGTTCCATGTAAATCTATGTATCGAACGATTCTATCAAGCCCAGTTTTTAACATTTTTAATAAACTAGAATCATTCGATGTGGTCTTATATGTAAAACGATTGTTACATAATATTTCATCTATATTTTGAGTTTTTCGTAAAATAAAAATAGCCGTTGGGTCTTCCTTTATATAAGAAAGACCTCTATCCCAGACCCAATTTTCCCTAACCTTATACCTTTTACTCAATTTCATTTCATCCACTACTCAAATAGATTCAGTAAATTGAATGGGAACAGAAGAAGATTTGGAGCTCCTCAAGTCGTTCATTCCCGTCTTCCGCGGACGTTTGACGAAATTTATTCGATGTTTTGGAACAAAGTTAAAGAATTCTTCTATGAACGTACCAGGAATCCTAAACATCGCCAATTGAGAAACTTAGTGTTTAGATTTAACAACATCAAAAGGAAAATGCGAGAGTTCCATAAAATTAGAAGAATGGTTACAGAACATCATCCTCAAGCTTTGCATAACGAAAAATTGAAAATAGTTCGGCTTATTTATCCCTATCTCATCGTTTGATGTTTGCATACAAACGTGTAATCAATTTAATTTTAGGTTGAATGGTTTCGTAGCCTATGTCAAATTCAAAATGGGGAAAGAATATTTTTGCACACGAGGGAATACACCGTGTTGAATAAACATGCTCAGAGGTTCGCTATCGATGTATTAATGTACAAACTTCAAGAATACACGTACAAGATTATGTAATGCAGTGCACTAGTATCCTAACCTATGTATACAATGCACTTATTTTCTAAACTATGAATGAATTTTATCTTTATAAAAGTGTAGAAGAATCGTTCGATACAAACATCCACCACCACCGATTCCAGGGAACGGTCAATATATAAAGCAATAACCACTGATTATGGCGTTCTTCAAGATTGAAGAACACCAACCTAGAATCGGCATACATTATCCATCGTATCCACCGATTCTGGTTTGATCAACTTAAAAAAAAAATCAAAAATTCAAAGATTTTTTCATGTTTTGATGATTAATTAACACTAGTTGATTTCACAATTAACACGATTAAATATATATTAATTGAATTAATTAACACTATTTAATCAAGGGAAATTAGGTATTAACATAAATAGTTGGATAAGGGGTTTTGACATTTATTTTAAAATGTCATTTTTTAACTTTTAGTGGTAGGGCTGAAATAATTCGTATAGGCCTAAACTTAGCCAAGTTTCTCAAAGCCATTTGTTGCGTATTAAAATACCTAATTACGCAACCTGCATCGCGTAAGAGGGGATGCTTGTATGCTTGAACTAAGGTAGACCATTTAGGATAGATTCCATCCTCTAGATAATACCCGTGAATATATTGGTGCCCATTGATATTGACCTTACATCGGGGAAAATTCCATGTTTGAGGTCTTCAAACAGTGGTGACTTGTACAGAATATTTATGTCATTTTGTGAACCCGGCAGGCCAACAAAAATATGCCATATCCGACAATCATAAGAAGCGGCAGCTTCCAAAATAATATTTGGTTTTGGGTAATGGCCCTTATATTGACCTCACCAATACATAAGACATCCCTGTCACATCCAATGCATGCAGTCAAGACTCCCTAGCATTCCTGGAAAGCTTCTATCTTGGTTATGTTTTAATATATATTTTTTTGACATCTGCATCTGTTGGTTTTTGTAAATACGTTGGACCAAAATGATTAATCATTACTTCACATAACAATGAAAGATACTTGTATGAAGTTGTTTTTCCTATACTAAGATACTCATCGTTAGCATCCTATAATCCTTAGGGCCGAGGTAACCTTTTGTTCCGGACTATGACCTTTAATATTCAATGCATCAAATTGATAATTAAATTCAGGGTTTTACTCAACAAAAACTCTTCAATAATCTTTACCACCAAGTGTCCGCGCATACGAAATCGACGTTGGAAATCTTGATCAGAGAACACGCAACCAACATCGAAATAATCGTGCATCAGCTTCAGGTGGTATTCTTCCCGCCTACGATACACATATCTTCTTGTAAATACTTCTTTTGGCTCATGAGCTCTTGGTATTTGCCTCGATGATTATCCTGTTATCATAATGTTGATACGTGCTCTATCTTCATCAAGTTCAGCTTCCAGTTGCTGCAACACCCGAACATAAGTTTCTTGCTGTGTTTTAAACCGATCTATAATAATTTTAGCCTCATCATCAGAAAAATCCATTGACTGTGCATTTAAAAGTTAAATAATTCAAGAAATCTATAGAGACTATGAAATTTGTGTAAATAGTGGTGTCAGTTGAAAAAAATTGTTGGAAATATATATAGTCAAAGAAAATTTAGTTGTTTTTGCCTAAATGTGGCCGCTGCATGAAGTAGCCGTTAACGACTAACAATATGTCATACGATAGAGTCATTGTCGTTGACGACAAAAGTTGATCGCCAACGACATATTATCTGTCGTGCGATATACACCTAGTCACTTACGGCTTCTCCAGCCACTTGGTTAGGAAAATGAACCCATTCAATACTGGTACATAGGAACTGATCTAATAAATCACTACCTTACTTTCCAGCAATAATAACAAAAGATGATTTGAGTTTCATGAACCAAACATTATAAATCAACGGAAATTTCACTTGTTAAATAAATGTATTTACATGAAAGATCACGTATTTACAAGAACATCATGGTGAAACTGACACGCTACCAAATTAACACTGTCTACAGCACCTTGTAACACTATAGCTTCATCGGATCACCTAGTTTCACCGCTATTTCTTGGTCAATTTCCCATTTTTCCCATTTTTTGTTTTATAAAATGACCGAAATCACTGTAATATCGTAGTCTAGTCACTGGATGATAATACCAATGATCTAAATTTTAAATTTGTTGGTATTAAATTTTTTATCCATTTAAAAATAAATAAATGAAAAGCGAGCAGCCTTGATACATAATAAGGGAGATAACCCAGCCCCATTGATGACCTAAAAGTGGTATCATAATGTTTCTCAATTTATGTTATCAGTTACTTGTAGCACTTTTTTTCTTAAATGCAAGTAAAATCAAAATTTACTTTCTTCTTAAATGTAAGCAAAATGAAAATTTATTTTGTAAATATCGATATGTAACGGTTTTATCAATCAAATATTTATTTAACGACTTTATAGTTATGCTCAGCTATGCAAGGTTAACCATGAGACTCATGGTTAGGTACACATCAGGCTCAAGGTTAGGTACTATTAAAGGACAACAGACTCAACACGAATCTTCTCCGTAGGTCCATTATTTTGCCTTAGTTAAAGAAAAAAAGCCCCAAAACCCGGTTATCATCCTATTCCGAACTAAACGCACGTGTAACACGTGTCCATCGCAATAACCGTTGGATGGTTTCCACTTCGCATAAGGTTCTTCATTCGTGTCACACATAAACCCAAACACACGCATGGCCACACGCGTGAAACCCTAGATTTCTCAACTCCCCCTTTCTCTCCCTCCTCCTTCCCCCTTCCTACACACGAATCTCTTTCTCAGATCACCGGAATCCCTCACCGGAACCCTAGAAACTCTGGCACTATCACTCCCTCTCCACCATCTCACATCGACGAATCCCTCAAAGATCTCCTCTCCGATTTCACCCAAAAATTTCATTCTCTAGCCGCCAGGAAGAGGAGATCTGGTAAAAGGTCAATTTTAGGTTTTTTTTATCGGGATTCTCTTTAATTTAACGATTTGAAGTTTAATTTCATAATTTATTGATTGAATTTGATAATGGCACAACAACATGAGAAATTTGGTCCGTTTGGAGTAACAGCAATGGAACACCACGAAGAAGCAGAAGAAGAGGAAGATGAAGAAGATATTGAGATGAAAGACGAAGGAGAAGAAGAACGAAAAGGAAATTCAAATAATACTCCGTCGACAGCAACGGCGGGTGGTGGTAATGAAATTAGATCAAGCAGAGGAGGGGGAGGAGGAGGAGAAAGTGGTAGTGGAATAGGGAGGAGTAGACCAAAAGAAGAAAAAGAAAGAACAAAATTAAGAGAAAGACATAGAAGAGCAATAACAGCAAAGATATTAACAGGATTAAGAAGACATGGGAATTATAATCTAAGAGTAAGAGCTGATATTAATGATGTTATTGCTTCTCTTGCTAGAGAAGCTGGTTGGGTTGTTCTTCCTGATGGTACTACTTTCCGTTCTCCCTCTTCTTCTTCCTCCTCTCAGTCTCAGGTTAGTAGCCTTCTTTATTCATTTCTTTACTTAAAATGTCTCTGAATCTTTCTCTGCAAATTATTTCCATTTTTTTATTTCTCTTTGACCCCACGGATTTTTACACCCCAAAATTTGTTTCTTTGGTTGGGCTCAAATGAAAATGACCATCAGAACTCACTTGCACTTGCACTTGCACTTTGACTAGAACTGACTATGAGATGAGTCAAAATAAACAAAATTTACTTGCACATTGCCTATTTTTTGACTGATTTTTGTTATTTTATTTTGACTTATATCTTCTGCTCAAAGCCTTAAGTTATATTCCCTCTGTCATAATAGGAATGACACTTTCACTATTATCGACTAAGAAAAATGAAGAAAAATAATACTATCAATTCCCATGAGACTTTTTTGGTTAATAAAAATAAATAAATAATAGTATCAATTTTTCTAGGAAGGAATTGGAAGCCTTCTTCACAAGGGTATTTAAGAAAAATAAATAAATAATAATATCAGTTTCCCAGGGATGAAATTGGAATCCTTCTTCACAAGGGTATTGTGCTGCTAATAAATATGTGTACATAGTAATATATTGGGTGTACTTAGAACATTTCTAATTCAAATTACATTTTCTTCTTTGCTACGTGTACGGTCAATAAATCTCCTTTTTTGGTCTTAAATTGTTCAGTTGAGCTGTCAGTGCACCACGTGTCTTAGTTTCCGCTAGAAGTTAGGCTTTTTTCTCGTGAAAAGAAAAACACTCTATTAACTAAAGTACGCCGCAAAAATCTCTGGCGCACGTTAGTAAAGTGTAATTGTACTTAGCTTCATCACATCATTTATTTCCCGTTGGTGACCGTTAAGAGTACAGTTTCAGGGTCCCGCCCAAAAATGAGATCCAACGGCCATATATCAACCTTGGAACTCACTCACCCCTTCTTGGATCCATCAAAATTCTCAGTCTCTAAATAAGTCTCCTCTTTTTGATTTGATCTTCATCTTTGTTTGTGTTCAGTGGGATAATGGGGATATTATCTGTTCAATATTTTCAGGCAACAAAACCAGTAACAACAGTAACAAATGCAGCAGCATTAGTGAGTACACCACCGGTAATGCCTAACATTATTAGTGTTAGAAATTCGGTTGATTATCCACCAGCGGATCGAATGAAAACTGGTTTTGTACCGAGTAATGTTGGTGTTAGTACTAGTAGATGTAGTACGATTGCTAATGCGGTGGTGGGTGATCAAGCCGGAGAGAAAGTTAATGATGATTCTTCTGCTCTTATTGATGGTTGTATGGAGGTTGTGGAATTCAAGCATATGAATCCTGATGGGGTATGTTACTTTTTTGTTCGAATCGTCTATCTCTATCGCTATCCATTATAATTTGTATTTTATTCTCTTGATTTTGGAGTTTTGCACTAGAATACTAGACTAATTAAAATGATTGTCAGCAAGATTGTTGTTACCAAGGGGGAACGGACCTTCTCTCTCTCTGAATTGGAAATGTGAAAGAGAGGGGTTTTGTCTGATCTCTGAAAGTTTATTTGGGATTATATGATCAACATTTATCATCGTGTTTACTTCAGCAATGATTTAACTTATGAACCTAGGGAGGTGTTAATAGTGGACGATATTGGGTTAGATGTAAACATCTTTCTAGCGGTTATGCTTTTTTTAATTTTTTTGTCGTGCAAAGAGAATATGTTTGCTGGTGGCAGACTTGTGCTTTCTCAGTACCATGCGGGAAAGTTTAGTCAATGTTTTGGAAGATTATTTATTTTGATATACCATCAAATCAGTTGAATGCTAACCTAAGTGTAATTACATTTCGAATGTCTCACGCTGTTAGCATGGGGTCAGAACTGAAGATGGTAAGAGTTACGTTAGTGACTTTTCAATTATATGTCTCTTAGCCAATGATAGTAATTCTTGGCTTTCACATTTTTGCATGGGCAGTTAGATAATTCTTTCTCGTTAGAGTTTATCAGCAGCCATATCTTGTTATGAGCAGCATTTAGGATGGATTGCTCATATCAATACTATCTATCTCAAGTTGCATAATCTTTCCAAGCCAATCCCGTTGTATCCCTTTTTGATTCCACAAACCTATAAATCAATGGTGTTCATCAGTATTTTTATATCTGTTTGATTCTTTCTTCTTTGCTCTTCGTAGATAATGGATATAACAACAAAGTTACAGGAAAGGGATT
This sequence comes from Papaver californicum, assembly GCA_023531435.1. Classification (NCBI taxonomy): domain Eukaryota; kingdom Viridiplantae; phylum Streptophyta; class Magnoliopsida; order Ranunculales; family Papaveraceae; genus Papaver; species Papaver californicum. The sequence goes on from JAJJMC010031074.1 coordinate 664,224, forward strand.
TTTCCAGCAGCCCTTACGTTCCAGTTTATGTGATGCTACCTGTGAGTTTCATAGTAAACCTTCTTTGTTTATTGTCACTCCCTTTATTATTTTAAGGAAACAAGTTCTGTTTGTTCCGCAAGTAATTCTGATATTGGATAGCAGGGTTTCTTTATATCTGATTGTCTAGGTCCACATTGATTTATTTTAATGAGTCATATAATGTTTTCTGATGGCAGCTGGGCATCATCAATTCAAAGTCTGAACTGGTTGATCCAGATGGTTTGCTAAATCAGCTAAGGACCTTAAAATCGATTAATGTCGATGGGGTGATGGTTGATTGTTGGTGGGGTATTGTAGAGGCACATGCTCCGCAGGAGTACAACTGGTATGGTTATAAAAGACTCTTTCAACTAGTGCGTGATCTCAACCTAAAGTTGCAGGTGAGCTGTGCACTGCTTTTTTCTTTGTTATTTACGCTTTTCTAATAATACCATTACTTAGTCTTGTTTCTTTGTGTTCAAAAGATTTTTATCTGCCCAATCATCCTTTTTATATGTTGTCTCAGGTTTCTCTTTTTCAGATAACTAATATTAAAAATTAGCTAATATTCAGGCCTGCTAGATTGATTTTGATTGATAGGCTGTTGAATTTTAATTGGTGTAGGTCGTATTGTCATTCCATGAATGTGGAGGCAATGTTGGAGATGATGTCTGCATTCCGTTGCCGCATTGGGTAGCAGAAGTTGGTCGCAACAATCCTGACATTTTCTTTACGGATAAGGAGGGAAGGCGGAACCCTGAATGCCTTTCTTGGGGGATAGACAAAGAGCGTGTTTTGAGAGGTCGGACTGCTGTTGAGGTAATGGAATCTGTTATGCTGTGCCGGTTTCCTTATGAACTCTCATGTACCCTTTTACTGAGAGAAGAATCTCTCGTGTTGTTTTGTTCCTAATCTCCAACTGGACATAGTTCAAATGCGCATTCTATTAAAGTTCAGGATCCATGCTTTCATAGGGTGAGATTTGATGGGTTAGCTTATTGATAAATTTCATATGACTTGATGTGACTGCCAGCTACTTTCAGAAATTACAATCTCAAAACTTAATGTTTTTGAGTGAATAAGAATGCAGACATATTTGCATTAGTAAACTGATTGTAAACCATCATATGGATAAATTTTTGATGTGGCTTGTTGTTCGATGCGGGCATGTGGAACCAATCATAATGCGACATGTGGCATTTAAGTTAGTCAAATCAAACATTGTTTTCCATGGGATTTGTTGAAAGGAAACAAAACTTAGAAATTTGGGTTAGCATTTACCCATTGCAAATATTGTTTGATATTTTTCTAAATGCATATCACACATTCCATATTATAATTGGACACACATGCTCACATCAAACAACGACCCACATCAAAAATATATTCATATGTTTCTCTATGATTTCTTCTTTAAGATAAGTCATAAAACTTGTTTGGAGAAGGACTCAGATGGACCCTGAATTATGTTGGTAACATGAAATGTGAAGAGTTGGTAGCTTAGTTTGAGCCGTCGACCCTACCTAGTCATGTCTCCCCTCATAGGGATCAAGTGAAGGGTCAATTCTCATGAGATTGTTGTTGCTTCTTGGATACTCTCTGCAGTTCTGCGTTTTATATTATATCTTACTTCCCCACTTGGTATTATTCTTGTTAGATTGATTCTGAACTGATATTTCTTATCTGGTAATAAATATAGGTATATTTCGATTACATGAGAAGCTTCCGTGTAGAATTTGATGAATTCTTTCAACAAGGAGTAATTTCTGAAATTGAAGTTGGATTGGGACCATGTGGGGAGCTGCGCTACCCATCGTACCCTGTAAAGCACGGATGGAGGTACCCAGGCATTGGGGAATTCCAGGTAATCAACAAGGTTACGTATTATGCTAAGTATCAATTCCTCACTAGTTCAAATCAGCATATCAGACTAGTAGTGATATGTGTAATTCTTAAAGAAGTAGGATAATGAGGATTGATATTTGTATAAAATCTCTGATGATAACTTGTTACGAACATGCTTAAAATTACTAATGAATGTCAAACTACCAAAAGGAAGCTTACCCTCAGGAAGTTAACTACCATAAACATAGAAGACCGATGTATCAATCTTAGAACTGAAAGTCTAAAAGTAATCAGTTTCTTCAATATGTTTTTTGTTCTTGTCAGTTCACTGTTTCTCGAATTAGGTTTGGATATAAATCACAAACTGATATGATGTAGTGGCCCAAGAGCCTCGAATAATTAGAAACACAAGATGGAAGATATCTTCCTGAACAAAATATATTCCTAGGGTGATTTACTATAACTGATCCATATTTTCTCAATATGTCAGATTACATATTTGTATTGTATATCACACATTACACCCAGTATATTGGTGGCGATACTTTACGGGGTAAAATTATAAAAATGGGTAATTGGGTTATCGACCGATCAGTCATGTCACTGATATAGTGGCGATAGCATTTTTATTAACTACACATATCACTTGTGCCTTCATAGATCCGAATATGATCCATGTTTATGTTATGTTATGTTATGTTGTGCCATTCTCTTGTTAGTAGTTAGCTTGGATTCTGTCATCTAAGTTGAATAGTGTAGCGATGATGACCAAACTGTTAGATCTCAATAGTAGTTATGCCACAATCTTCAAATCCTAATAAAGTTCAGCACTACCACCACCTGATCATCCGTCTAAACCTCTTGATTGGTTCTGTTTACAATTTGTTAGCTAGATTTTTTATTTTCATAGATGTATACTAAAGCCTTTTGAATTTCTGGATGTTGTTTCAGTGTTATGACAAGTACCTGATGAAGAATTTGACAAAGGCGGCAGAGGCAAGAGGACACTCTTTTTGGGCTCATGGACCTGAAAATGCAGGTTGTTACACTTCACAACCACATGAGACCGGGTTCTTTTGCGATGGAGGTGACTATGATAGCTACTATGGACGATTCTTCCTCAACTGGTATTCACAAATTTTAATTGAGCATGCTGATCGTGTACTATCTTTGGCCAAGCTGGCTTTTGAAGGAACCAGTATAGCTGTAAAGGTAAGTAAACATGTTCAAACTTTGCTCCGTTTTTTCTTTCTCAGATCAAACTACATTAACTTGCTTTCTCCTGGCATACTTAGCCTTACTGCCTGCCATGGTATTACACTAAAACAATTCAATCTTTGATATTTGATATTTTCCCATCTTGGACCAACAGAAATAGATGCTAAAATATCGACAGCCTTTTTGTTATCTCCTTTTATGCTACACTCAAAACTTTAGATGGTAGAATCTCAACTTGCTCACAATGTTGGGTCTAGCTGTGTACCCTCTACCAGCTAGATATTAACCTGCAGCATTAGGTAGAGCCAGTACACGGCCAACAAGATGGTTATTAAGATTGAACCAACGGAAAGGTGGTTTCTGCTAATGGTGATTAGCATTATAGTCCTCATGTATAGGTGCAAGCATGGGGTGTGGATGATGCAAAGTAAAAGACGGAAAAGTAAACTTTTATGCTATGAGTAGTTTGATTTAATTTGGGTGTCAGTTTGTCCAACACCACGAAGCACCTATGGCGCCCAACAAACCACAAAATCAGCCCTGCAAACAGTATCTCAGATTCATTGGTGAAATAAGTCTTGTTACTGTCACTAGTCCAGATGAGCATCCCAAGTTTTAAGTGTAGATTACTGAAGTTGGGAATGGTGTGGATGGGGTGCAAGGGTAAACTAAATAGATGTAGAAGATGGGCCCTTGATGAGAATGGGCAATGAGGTTGTGTTGCAGGCATTTTTCTTTTTACTAGAACAGTTGTTATTGGCAGAATTTTGTGCATCACTTCCAGTGGAAAAGTCAGCTTGAGATCTCATAATCTTACCTCAATTCTTGAGTTTGGCTGAGATGATATTGAAGGAGGTTGTATGTACTGGAGTCTGGAGCAAAATGTTTAATGTAGTATTTCTGCACAGCCTGTCCCAAGCCAGGATAAAGGAGGAGGGTTCATGATTGGCGTTGCGTGCCAACGGTAAAAAACACAGCCATTCCCCTATGAAAATAGGGTCGTGATAGGCGTGGCGAGCCAGCAATAGACCAAAAGAGGGCGAGAGCAGTACCAAGATGGGTGACTGCTTGGGGAAGTCCTTGTGTGCCCTTGTTTGGTTGAAAACCAGCCATTTCCATGGGAAAAGGCGAGAGCAGTACCAAAATGGGGAACTGCTTGGGAAGTCCTCGTGTTTCCTTTCTAACATACCACAACATGTTTGGGACTAAAGGCTTAGAAGAATAAGAGGTGAGGGGCCGATGGCTTAAACCCTTAAAAGAGTGAAGAATTTTAATATTCAGGTTTGCTTGATCTGAGTGGGTGAGAAGTAGTGTCTCAGTTGGTTGATGTCCCAAGTGTGAGTAGGGTTATCCATAGAAGTATCAACTGTCATATGAAGAGACACTTGCATGTTTTTACAGGCTCACTACCAGCAACATTTTCACTTGTTTGTTTGTTTTTCTTTCTTCGATTTGATATCATCTCTTGTTTGCGTTTCTTTGATAACCAGTTATCAGGAGTTCACTGGTGGTATAAGACAGCAAGCCATGCTGCTGAATTGACTGCTGGGTTTTATAACCCATGCAATCGTGATGGATATTCAGCGATAGCGGCAATGTTAAAGAAACATGAGGCCGCACTGAACTTCACATGCGTTGAACTTCGTACTTTAGATCAAGCGGAAGACTTCCCAGAAGCACTTGCAGACCCAGAGGGTTTGGTTTGGCAGGTAATAAAGAAGTATATCCATATTTTAAACTTATTATTTGAATTTTAGAACAACTTCAGACCATATCTCTTTTGTTTGTTTTACTCATAGGTCTTGAATGCTGCATGGGATGCTTCCATTCCTGTGGCTAGTGAGAACGCTCTGGTTTGCTATGATCATGAAGGGTACAACAAGATACTAGAAAATGCCAAGCCATTAAATGATCCAGATGGAAGACACTTAGTCGCATTCACATACCTCCGACTGACATCTTATCTTATGGAGGAGCAGAACTTTGAGGAATTTGCACGCTTTGTGAAGAAAATGCATGGTACGACATCTATCTTTATGTTTCGTTGTTATACTATATAATGTTTTGCTTCTTACATTGTTGATATAACCACTTTGTCTTGTATTTCAGATTTTATTTTCCCTTATATTTCAGATTTTATTCATGGTTGATTTTAGGGATGATGTTGAGTCGCTAGACAGAAAAGTGATGACCTGTTTACCATTTACTTCCATATTAACTGAAACGGGGTTTCATAATATGAAACATGACAGCTTTCTTTTTCTCATTTGGCAGGAAAAGCAGTTTTGGACCAGCAATCGTAATGTGAGGAGCGATAAGAGGCTATATGCAATCTAACTAACGAATATCAATATCTTCTGTCGACGAAGCATTATTTCTTCGTTTGCAGCTCTGTAAGAAAACTAGTGTTACTACTTAAGTATGAATATGGGGATGTTCCCCCCTGTAAATCATATATCCTTTACAAGAGATAAGAAAATAGAGAGATCCAGCTAGTCTTGAGTTTCTTTTTGTTTTTGTAACTGATTATGTATTGGCAATTCGAGAAGAAGGAAGAGCAAGAACTAAATTAGTAAAAAATACCCAACCCAATGTTCTCCAGACCACAATGTACTTTACAAATTCAGAAATAAAAGTGAAAATCTGGAGCAACTCATTTAGTTTTCCCTCCAGCAACACAAAAAGTAACATACTATGCGATTAACGCTGATAAATTCGTAGGGTGCCAAAATATAATTTATTAAGGCACCCCAGTAACATATGGGTGCCTAGTACCTATATACAGGAAAGAATTAGGGTTGGAGATTACTGCAGCTGTACCTATATAAAGTAAATTGCTCAAGCTACCAACATTCTATGTTTTTCTCACAAAAATGAATTTGGGTTGGAGATTACTGCAGCTGGATACAAGAGCAGCGGGAAGAGGTAATTATTGTTATCATTCATTTCTACTGAATCATAAAATCGTAAGATGTTATTATGCTTCCGGTGGTGGTTATAATGATAATAGAACAAAAGATCTTGAACGTTTTGTGAGGGATGAGTGTAAGTCTGGTAAGATTAAGAATGTTGACGATGGTTTGAGATACATTCTGTCATGCATTGGGTTCATTATCCAAAATCAAGTGTTATTCAGATGTCATTTTGTTGTATAAGAAGATGAGTTTGGTTGGGTAAAACCTGTTTTGTATAACATTTTGATTAATTGTTACTGATAGATTAAGAAGAGTAGATTTTGCGTACTGTTTGCTTGGAGGGATTATCAAAGAGAGGTTATCACCCGGATACTGTCACTTTCAATACACTAGTTAATGGGTTCTGTACCGAAGATGAGGTTGAGCCTGCATTTAAACTGTTCGACAAAAATGACTAAGACGGGTATTCAACCTGATGCCTTCACATGTAGTAATCTTATACATGGGCTCTGTAAAACTCCTGCTCTTCGGTTAAGAAAGAACATTTCAGAATGGAACTGCAGACCAGATGTTGTTTCATATAATGCCATTATAGATACTCTTTATAAAGGAGGTTTACTTGATGAAGCTTTGGTTCTATTCTCTGAAATGCTTCACGATTCCAATGTTGAACCCGATGTAGTTGCTTATAGTATTTTGATTAACGGGTTTGGCAATTCAGGCCGGTTAAATTAGGCAAAGCGACTCTTTGACGAGATGGTTAGTAGAGGAATCTCTGGAGATGTAACGACGTATACTTGTATGATTTATGGTCTTTGCCTACATGGTCAATGGAAAGAAGCAAGAAGATATTTTGATGAAAGGATGGATCGAGGGATTTTACCCAATACAATAACCTTTAGTATACTGATAGATTCACATTGTAAGGATGGGATGACGGAGGATGCTTGGGGGTTATTTGAACTAATGGACAAGATAAATATAAAACCCAATCAGATTACTTATAATTCAATGATCGACGGTCTGTGTTTGGAAGTTCTGCTGTGAGAGGCGGTGAAATTGTTTGACTCGATGGTGGATAGGGGCATTCAGCCGGATGTTATCAGTTGCAATGTATTAATCAATGGGTATTGCAAGAATCGTAAGTTGGATGAACCTATGCAGCTATTCAAGAAAATGAAACAAAATGGATTGAAACCCACAACTGTTACTTACAATATGCTATTAAGGGGACTATACCGGGATGTAAGAATGAAGACTGCTCAGAGGTTTCTTAATGAGATGCAATCTTTTGGTCAATCTCCAGATGAAGTTACATACAGTACAATTTTGGATGGTCTCTGCAAGAATGGAAAAATTGTTGAGGCAATAGAATTATTTGAATCCATGGAGAGTAATAGTATCTTAGCTAATGTTCAAATGTACAGGATAGTGTACATTTGAACATTAGCTAAGATACCATTACCCTTATTCATGGTTTGTGTCGGGGTGGCCAGTTGGAAGATGCAAGGAAACTGTTTAATGAGATTCGAAAAAAGGGATTAGTTCCTGATGTAGTATAAAGTATAGCACAATGATAAATGGCCTCTGTCACAGTGGGATGTTCCTGGAGGCTAGCAACTTAATCATCAAAATGGAAAAGAAGACTTGTTTGCTAACTGGTAGAACATATGATATCATCATCAAAGGTTTTCTTGAAGGAAAGGAGACCGATAAAGCATTGCATTATCTTCGCCAGATGCTTGAGACAAATTTTGTACCCAGTGATTCCGTTATTTACATATTAATGAACACCCTCTTTGCAGATGAGCTAAAAAATCTATAGTTTTTTTTAAAACCCTGTAATTGTGGAGGCAGCACGGAAGCTAAATCTATCAAGTTTCCACATATTTGGATGAAGATTGGTTTTGGTTTCATATGCTTTCCTTTTCAGTTGAAGTCACTCATTTAGTTACTTTGAACTTTGTTCAGAAAACTTTCATGAGGCTTTCCAAGTTGTAGCATTTGGATATATTGTTATAATAGATAAGGCGATAAGAGAATCTTGTTAAGGTAAACATAACTTTTATGGTTATCAGTGTCGTTCTAAGTATTTCAGCTGAAGTTATAACTAATATCTCTGTATCTCTTTTATTAAGTTCCTGGTGCACTGTTTTATCTGTTGGAAGTTTTAGCTCAACACATATATTGTCGTCTTCTTTCGTAGTCTTGCCAATGGTTTGTTGTGTATGCAAACTCATCTGATGGTCATGCTAAGCAGCGGGTTTAGGCAACGACAGCTCAGTTAGAGAAAAGAACTGGTAAGTTATTATTGTTTGCATATAGTCAATTAAATGTCATGCAGATGCATCTGTGGTTGTTCATGATAGACGGCTGAATCTCTTGCTCGAGTGGAAAGCAGGAATTTTATGTCTTGTCAAGTCAATCATATTTCTCTATTCTCAGTTGGAAAACAATTAAGTCACTTTTCGACGTCTGTTGTTTTCATTTGGTTCATGCCGTATCAGGTGTCAAGGTTCTTATGTCTGTCTCTCCTGGTTTGTACATCAGTAGACAGAATAAGATATCTTGACAAGGATGGATTGAGACATTGAAATTTCTGATATCTTTGTGAAATTAAACTTCACGAATGAGTGCATGATTAAGGTGTTATTTCTGAAACTTGAATTAGATTCTGAATCAACTAATAAGTAAGAACGGTGAAAGAAAGTTAAGGTTTCATGTAATTGTTGAAATACGAGTCTCATGGTCAGGTCACATATAGTTATGTAGTATAGGAACAGTGTACAGTGATTCGTGAATAGTGTTTAGATATTTTCACCCTTTAAAGGTATAGTTGTAATTGTACAAAATCTATTCATAAATGTGAGGATCTTCTCCTCTGAGTGGTTTACCCTGTTCTCTTAATTTCCACATGGTATCAGAGCTCAAGAGAGAGAGAAGAGAAAACTAAACCTAGATCTACTGTAGCTCCAATATGAGATTTAGATTTGCGAGTTAGATCCTCAAGTTGTTCTTGAGGAAGGTGTGAGATGTTCTTGAAGAACCTGTGGTTGTTTGTAAGTTGGTTTCTCCTTTGAAGTTGTCTTTGTTGTTGAATTAAAAGTAGAACTATGGCTAGTACTTCTGAGAATAGTAGTGTATCTCATTCTAGGAGTTCAACACTCTAGGTTTTTCTCATAATGATAGTATGAATGTCAAGATGACATCTTGTAAGTTGGATGATACCAACTATCTTGTTTGGTCTCATTGGTTGAAACTTTACGTCACTGGTAAAGGAAAGATTAGGTATTTCATTGGAAGCAAAGTCTGTCCAGCAACCACAGATCCTACATATGAGACTTGGGTGGAAGAAAATGCCCTAATAATGAGTTGGTTATTAGATTCAATGTCTCCTGATCTAAGGGGTAGTTTTATGAAGCTAGCTACTACAAAAGAAGTATGGGATGCAATTGCTCAGATTTATGTGGTGAGTGGTGATGTTACATAGATATATGATTTGAATCGTCGAGTTATAGAGACACGACAGACTAATAGACCCTTGTCGGTCTACTATAATGCTCTTCAAACTGTGTGACAAGAACATGATTTCCTCCAGCCATGTGACATGGAGTGTGTAGATGACACCACCAAGTTACATAAGAGAATTGAAAAGGGTCGAAACATTGAGTTTTTTACTGGTCTAGACTCTGATTTTGACCCCATCAGGATTCAAATACTTGGAAAGGATCCATTGCCGACACATCGGGGAGTTTATGGAATTGTGAGGTCTGAAGAACTTCGCGGAGCTGCTATGACATCTCCAATATCTCAAGAAAGTTCATCCTTGAAGGCTGTTACCATCTCTACTCATTCTCCAACAGCCACACCATAAAACAATCGAAAGCCCGACGATAAAGACTTGTTATATTGTGACTATTTTAACAAGAGAAGACATACCACTGATACATGCTTCAAGCTCAACGGGAGTCCACAATGGCAGTATAGTAATGGGAGAGGTGGCTTCTCTAGTGGCAGTGTTGGAGGAAGAAGAAGAGGTCGCAATGGTGGCCCAAGAGCATACCACATAACATATGAGGATGAATTTCCATCTACTTCAACCAACAGTCCTTTTCAACCATCTTCTCAACCATCTCAAGCCCAAATGGAGCAAATGATAAAAGAGTATGCTCGGATGTTGTCTTTCAAGGAGAATTCTGTTGAGTCTACTTATATGGCTCAATCAGGTAACAAAGACACTTTTGGTAATGCAGCTAAATTTACATGTGATAAACCTAAGGATCCTTGGATTGTCGATAGTGGAGCAACTGATCACATGTCTACCAAGTCTAACATATTTTCTACTTACAATCCTAATCCTATTAAACCTTGTATCTTGACTGTTGATGGGTCTCCAACTATTATTTCTGGTAAAGGGAACATTCCAATAACTAGCTCCATGTCCCTTTCTACGGTGTTACATGTCCCAAATCTCTCTTGCAATCTCTTCTCCATGAGTAAGATAATTAAAGCATTAAAGTGTTGCTTTACATTCTTTGACACACATTGTGTTTTTCAGGATCTCCGCACAGGGAAGACCATTGGTTATGGTAAGGAGAGATGGGGCCTTTACTACCTGGAGTTACAAGAGACAGAACAAGAGAGCAGCACAAGAGCCTACAAATCAACAAGTGGATCTAGTTCTGAAGAGCAAGTCTGGCTATGGCATAAACGATTAGGACATCCTTCTTTTGGATATTTACAAAGGTTGATCCCTAAGTTGTTTTCAGAACTTGATATATCTAAATTTCATTGTGAAGCATGTGAGCTAGCTAAACATCACCGTGTACCTTATCCTTTAAGCATGAATACATGTTTTTCTCCTTTTGCCATTGTACATAGTGATGTCTGGGGTCCTCACATGTCACTACAGCTTGTGGCTTCCTTTGTTTTGTTACTTTTATTGATGATTACTCTCGAGTCTCTTGGGGTTACTTATTGAAAGATAAGAGTGATGTCCACACTATCTTCAAGAACTTTCATCAGTTTGTTCTTATCCAGTTTAACATAAAAATTCAAGTGTTAAGATCTGATAGGTGGTGAGTATCTAAAGCAAGAAGTGTCCTCTTACTTCTTGGAAAATGGGATTGTCCACCAAATCACTTTTACTGATACTCCTCAGCAAAATGGAGTTGTTGAGTGAAAAAATCGTCACTTGTTAGAAGTCACTGGATGCTTGTTGTTCCAAATGAATGTGCCAAAAAGATAACGGGGTGATGCTTTCCTTACTGCAGCACAACTGATTAACAAGATGCCTTCTTGGGTTCTAAATTTTCAAACACCTAGCGTTGTTATTTTTGTTGGTCTTTATCGTCAACCTCATGGTCCTGCTCTAATTAAAATCTTTGGGTGTGTTTATTATGTTCATGTCCATAAACAAGATTGGAGTAAATTGGATCCAAAAGATCTGAATTGTGTTTGCTTGGGATATTCAGCTACTCAGAAAGGCTACATGTGTTGTCACCATCCTATGGGAAAAATCTATGTATCGATGAATGTAACCTTTTGTGAAGACCAAGCCTACTTCTCCGTGTATTCAAGGCTTCTCTTCAGGGGGAGAATCAAACATATTATGAAGATCAACCTTGGTTTGATATTCCTTGTATAGTACCTAAGGAAGGTGGTGCTCCATTAGTTATGGTTCCTGAACTCCAAGCTGCTCAACCTCAGGTTATTCCGCAACTTCAGGTGTAAAAAAGAAGAGACAAGGGACCTCAGGTAGCGGAACTAGAACCTTCTACAGTTCCTGCTGAAACTACCTAAGAGCTAATAAAGATGATTTTTCAGCCGATGAATCCATAAATGTTGTAGATGTAGATTCAGGTGATAAATCTACTAATTTTATGAAAGATAGATACCCTACTCGTATGCGTAAACCTCCAACTCGATATGGGTATTCTACTGATCATCCAATTTCTAACTTTGTATCTTCTCATCGTCTGTCACCTTCTTATGCTACTTTTGCAAATCCATTATCATATGTTACAATTCCTATAAGGGTTGAAGATGCTCTTTCTGATCCAAAGTGGGAGCAAGCTCTGATAGAAGAAAAGAAAGCTCTAAAAGGGAATTTCACATGGGATGAGGTCGATCTACCAGAAGGAAAGAAAACTGTTGGCTGCAAGTGGGTTTTCACTGTGAAGTACAAGTCTGATGAAACTATTAAAAGATATACAACAAGATTAGTAGCCAAGGGCTATACTCAGACTTATGGAATTGACTATCAAGAAACCTTTGCTCTTGTTACTAAGATGAACATTATTCGTGTCTTGTTATCTTTGACAGCAAACAAGGATTGGCCACTTCAACAATCTGATGTGAAAAATGCTTTTCTTAATGGTGATTTGGAAGAGAAAGTATACATGGATATTCCTCCTGGATTTCAAACAGCCATTAATGAAGGGAAATCATGCAAGTTGAAGAAATCCTCATTTCTTTGGCTTAACTGAATAACTAACTAAAATAGATAAACCTTTCTCTTCGTCTCAAGTCGATGGACCTCAAAACTGGTTTTTTTGAATTTCGCACTTTTTCTCATCCAATTCTAAAAAACAAGATTCCAAATTTTCGAGGTATCAACATAAAAAAAAAACCTTTTTGTAGATTCTTATATGGTTTAAAGCAGTATAAGTTGAGATATGGGTTTCGGCAAAGTCAGGCAGATCATACCTTGTTCCTCAAGCGTTCACGGAATGGAAAAAACACCATGCTTATTGTCTATCTGGATGACATTGTAATAACAGGTGATGATGTGGAGGAAATGGGAAAGGTAAAATCTTACTTGGCCAAAGAATTTGAGATAAAGGACCTTGGAGAGTTGTGCCACTTTCTAGGAATTGAAGTGGCAAGATAAAAAAGGGGTATCTATCTATGTCTTTCAAAGGAAATGCGTTCTGGATCTTTTAGCCGAGACAGGGATGTTGGGCTGCATGCCTAATGACACACCAGTTGAACCAAAGAAGAAGCTGGGAGAAGACACCGATGGTATTCCATTTGACAAAGAGAGGTATCAAAGGTTAGTGGGAAAACTAATTTAACTGTCTCACACTCGTCTTGATATTGCATACTCTGTGAGTGTTGTAAGACAATTTATGCATGCCCCACGAGAGACACATGTGGATGCAGTGTATCGAATACTTTAATACCTAAAGTCTGCACCAGCAAAAGGGTTGTTATTCTCTCAGAATAATCACACGAAAGTTGAAGCATACACAGATGCAGATTGGGCAGGCTCCATGATTGATCGTAGGTCCACCTATGGATATTGTTCATTTGTGGGAGGAAACCTAGTAACTTGCCGCAGTAAGAAGCAATCAGTTATAGCTAGATCTAGTGCATAAGCAGAGTTTAGGGCTATGGCTCATGAAATCCGTGAGTTATTATGGTTAAGAATATTATTCATATAGATTGGATTCAGTACTAAAGGTCCTATGAAGTTACATTGTGACAACAAGGCTGCCATCAGCATTGCTCACAATCCATTCCAACATGATAAAACCAAACATGTGGAAGTTGACAGACTTTTCATCAAAGAGAAATTGAATGCAGGAGTCATCATCATTCCCTTTTGTAAGAGCTGAAAATCAGATTGCAGACATACTGACAAAAGGAGTTCCAAGTCGACCATTCAACTATTTCCTCGATAAGTTTGGTATGCTAGATATCTACGCACCTGCTTGAGGGGGGGGGGGGGGGTGTTGAAATGTGAGTCTCATGGTCAGGTCACATATAGTTATGTAGTGTAGGAATAGTGTACAGTGATTCATGAATAGTGTTTAGATATTTTTCACCCTTTAAGGGTATAGTTGTAACTGTACAAAATCTATCTATATAAATGAGGATCTTCTCCTCTGAGTGGTTTACACTCTTCTATTCACTCTCTTTTGATTTCCATAATAATATTTATCTGCACGAAATAAGTTTAAAGGCTTGTGCTCCTTAGAAAACTCTTTTGGCTGGGGGACCATGAGTATTAGTCTACATTTCCAACAGTTGTGGGTTCTTACTTTTTTCTCTTAAGTTTTTCCTGAATGCGAGTTAGTTTTTTCGAATTAGTCTCTGTAAGGTAACTTTTTTCAGACCTTTTACTCAATGTCTCTTACTGTCTGGTTACTTCTGTTATGACGAGGCATTGTGTGCAGGAGTAAATATGCCATGTCTCAGTTTATTCAGCAATGAGTTGTATCAATCAAATCATGATGAATGTCTCTACTGAATTTTTTGGAGTATATGCTTGAGACTGGGAAGTTAATCATTTGGAAACTCATATGTGAGGGATGCACAAATCCTCGTTAATCAAGTGGATCACTGCAAGTGTTTGTGTGTTTGTGATTCAGTGCCTTGTTTGAGTAGGTTTGTGTGAATGGTGCATGGTGTTATGACTCTACATAGGTTAATATCCATGACCTAATGGAGCCAATTTATTGCAAAAGTTGCTATGACAATCACATCCCCTTGATCCATGTTTTTGGCCTTAGTCGAGTTCTTTAAGCAAGTTACTTTTCATGATTTCATCTATTAGGCATATTGTGGAGGTTTTGCGTGATCTTATTTTTCCAATTTTATCGCCGAATGACTGATTTTCTTACTGCAACAAGTGTTGCTTAGGAAATTCGCCTCAAATAAGAAACATTTTTTTCTTACTTGAATCATATAAGTTTTTCACCTATTTTTTTTATTAATAACATCTTTGATATTCTCAATTCTTATCTCTTTTACACTATGTTGGTCATTCTTTTATCCATTGTTCTATCAGAATCAGGTTAAGTGGTTTTGGTATTGAGATTAAAATTAATTTTTTTGTTGTCGTTGTTGTTCAGCAGAAAGTACAAATCTAGCATCCAGCATTGCCTATTTAAGGGGTTACTCTGCCCAAAACTGTCGAGAAGGCACAAGAAGAAAGGATTGCTACGCTAAGTTATAACTTATAAGTCAGCCAAGAAAATCAAGCATAAAGAATGACAAATTTGCTGTATGGAAGTTGACCTACATGTTTGGCATGTTTCTGGAGGTGTTCGTGCCAAAAGGAGCATATTTGAAGGATGGGGACTCGAATCCCACTAAATCATTCTTTAAATTCCAATAGACTGGTCAAACCAAAACCCAGATTTCTTATTGATTCTTTGAGTTGCTTCAGCGTGGGCGGAAAGACTGGATGGGAAGGGAATAGCTTCACCAAGCCCAGAAGTATTACATGTTATAACTTACAACAGGTATGCAGTTTTTTTTTTTTCAAAGACAATATTTACTCTTTAATACTCCCTCTGTTTCAGCAAAAGTGTTACTATCACTTTTTTATTTTGTCCTAAAAATAGGATAAAATGAAAAAACTGATAATAACACTTTTTCTAAAATGGAGGTAGTGTATAATTATAGATAAGAGTGTCTAAATTGGGCGCTCGATGCCCAGCGTTGCATGCACCCATGTGTTTGGCCATCAGATATTCTTTTGGTAGAAAGAAATTGCATCCGACCCAATCACCATGATGTTCACTTTCTTCAGTGCTTGTCTTGTTTTGTATAGTCTATAAGAAGAAACTGAAAATGAACTGATTCTTTTACATGAACAACTAGCTGTGGTCGAAGTAGTCAAGCTGCTCTCCCTAATGGTTGTGAAAAGTAAAATCACGAATAAAAATGAAGTAATGATAATTGAACTCATCCAATTTTATTGGGTTTTATGCACAAATAAAACAATGGATCATCTCCACCTTCCAGATACTTTTCACTGTGCAATTGTCAGTGGTCAAGCTGCTCTCCCTAGTG
>JAJJMC010031074.1:685026-724854 GCA_023531435.1 Papaver californicum
TGGCATCTTGTTGGTGTTAATATTGATGTTTGCATGCCATAATTCATTCTTGGCGCACACTTTAAAGTCATGTTGCAAGACTTTCTGACATATCCCAGAAGAAGACTGTCAGAGAGTTGGTGAAGCTGTTACAACTAGGTAATCTTACAAAGGCGCCTTATAAATACCATCACTTCCTACAACACTTTCTTCATCCTAACTTCTTAATCTCTTAATTTCAAATATGTTTTCTTTCAAACAAGTTTTGGGTTTCTTAATTCATTTCATAATTGGTTTCAGTCCAATATCACAAGGACTAATCAATCTCTTCATCATTGAACTAGCTAAAATGTTATTTTGTGATTATAACGGGTATGATGAGTTTTATTAGCAACATTTTAAGTTGAGATTCCATTTTATTCTGACCTTTTGACTCGAGATCCCATTTTATGTGATCTTAAACTCAATATTATGATTAGACACGAATATGTTATGTTACACAACATAGTTGGTGCAGAATTATGGTAATGCATTTAAGATCATATAAATTGGGATCTCGACTCAAAATGTCAGAATAGAATGAAATCTTAACTCAAAAATATTGCTAACAACAGTCATCACACCCGTTATAATCCCAAAAAAATTGTTGCGTTACATCACAGAGTTAGTGCAAAATTATGAAAATGGATCCAAGAAAATAGGGTTCATGGAAAATAGGGGTCAAAAAAAGAGTTATTATTTTATCCAATCAAAATTTAGTTTATATAAACTTAGTTAGAGCTAGAAAATTTTATTATTTTAGAGAAGTTTTATATTGTGTGATACATACCATAAGAATGCTATTGGCAAACTTATTAATCTATCAAAAAAAAAGTGGAAATATCTGAAAAACCCATATTTGGTTTCTCTCTATTCTATAAACCCATCATTTAGATGGTTATATATGTAGCTCAATCTATAAGATGGATGGTTAAAAATAGTTGTTTTTGATCGATGAGATATTTTTATATTTTATGGAAGACTAAATGGACCTTTATCAATTACGTTTTTTAACAAAAAAAAATCTATAAAAAAAGAACTCTCGATTGGGGAATACTCACAAATTGAGGGATACTCACGGTTATATGGGGATGGATTTTAGCTAAGGGGGTATTTTTTTAAATGGTGAAATGTACATACTATCTTTACACTAATAAAAAGAAAAAGAAAACATAATTTGGTATACCCTTCCTAATTTGCAATCACCTCCATTTCCAACATCCATAGAACTTTCATCCCTCTCTCTCTTTATGAAACTTCCATCATCAAACTCTTGTTGAACAAAATGAAAAGATGCTTTGTACTTAGCAAGACTTAGTAATTTCTTAACCACCTTTCTCAATATTTGAATCTAAACAAACCCTTTTGATTATAGATCAAAAAATTAAGAGAATTATACAATTTGCTTACCCTTGTAACGGATGCCTTGAGTCGACAGAAGGTTGAGTAGACCAAGTTTGTAGATACTGGTTAGCGACAACTTCTAATTTAGGAAAAAGATTCTCCTTGAGACCTTTAGTACCGAATTGACTTATCTGTAGTACTTGAGAATTTTAGCATCGTTGTTTTGAGTGTTAATAACATCCCTGAAATAGAAGAAAAAGAATTTGAGTACATTAACTTTACAGTCTTTTGTTCTTGTTGGAATATAAAGTGGTTGAAATCTGGGTCTAATGATACTATCCTGTTAGAGTTGGCATTGTCTTTATCATGCATATAATGCCAACTGTGGTACCA
Source organism: Papaver californicum (assembly GCA_023531435.1). Lineage (NCBI taxonomy): Eukaryota > Viridiplantae > Streptophyta > Magnoliopsida > Ranunculales > Papaveraceae > Papaver > Papaver californicum. The sequence goes on from JAJJMC010031074.1 coordinate 686,782, forward strand.
ATTCTCTCTATATATCTAACACTTTTAACTAACACTTAAAAAGATAAAGAAGATAAAATCAAAATATAAGTTTAATCTTAACAACACTTGGGGGATACTCAAGGCCAATTTAGCCATTACCAAAATTATTTGGATAAGGAGTTCTTCAAATTATAATGTTTTTTTAGTATCCCCCAATTTGTGAGAGTGTTCCCTAATTGAGGGTTCTAAAAAAATGTTACACAGTCACTTAGTTACGAGCGTTATTTATCCTGGCTAGTTGGGGCCTAGGGGAATTATTTTGGCCCTACCACTAAAAGATAAAATAGGGTCATTATGAAGTAAATGTCAAAACCCTTTATCCAATTATTTATATCAATGCCTAATTTACCCCGTGATTAATTAGTATTAGTTAATTCATTTGTAGTTTTTTAATCGTGTTAGTTGTGAAATCAACTAGTGTTAACTAATCATCAAAACTAGGAAAAATCTCAAAAAAAAAAAAATTGATTTTTTTTAAAGTTAATCAACCTAGAATCGTTGGATACGAAAGATAATGTATGTTGATTCTGGGTTGGTGTTCTTCGTGATTGAAGAACACAGGATTCGGTAGATGTTTCCAACAATCGTTATATGTGAGTGTTATTATGAAATGATTCCGGGACACTTTCAAAAATGATAAATTTCATTCATAGTCTAGGATATTAGCGCATTGCATTACATAGTTTAGGATATTATAACATTTCATTACATGATCTAGTATGCATATTCTTTAAGCTTGCACATTAATACATTGTTAATGAACCTCCGAGCACGTTGGTTGAACACGGCGTATTCCCTCACGTGCATGAACATCCTTTCCCCGTTTTGAATTCGCCATAGGCTATGGAATCGTCCGGCCTGAAATTAAATTGATTACAACTTAGTATACGAATATCAAACGATGAGAGAGGGATAAACATGCTGAACTACTCACTTTTTCTCTATTAGAAGCTTGAGGATGATGCTCGTGAACCATTCTTCTAATTTTACGGAACTCTTGCATTTCGTTTTTGATGATGTAGAATCTATATGCTAGGTCTCTCCATTTGCGATGGTTAGGGTTCCCGGTGCGGTCATAGAAGAATTATTTGACTGTCTTCCAAAACGTCGAATAAATTTTGATCAGACGTTCACGGAAAACGGGAATGAACGACTCAACGAGCTCCAAACCTTCACCTGGTTCCCATTTTATTTCCTCGACTCTATTTGAGTAATTGATGAAGTAGGAGTGAGTAGAAGGTGTAAATTTAGGGAAAGTTGTGCCAGAGATAGAGGTCCTTGTTATATAGAGGAAGTCCTAACGACTATTTTTTTTTCAAAAACTCAAAATTTGGGTGAAATTATCAGCAAGAATCGATCATTAGGTAAGTACACGTCGAACGATTCTATGTTATCGAAAATGTCAAAATCTAGGCTTGCTGGAATCATTATATACATAGCTCCACATCGAACGATTCTAAGCTAAAAAAACAATAAAAATTGACATGTGATTAAAACTTAGAATCGTTTGATATGGTTGTCCACATCGAACGTTTCTATCGTCAAAAAACAACAAAAAGTTTTGTTTTTCCTCCGCTTAGAATCGTTCTTTATAGATGCCAACATCGAATGATTCTATCGTCAAAAAACCACCTGAAATATTGGCATTTCCTCTACTTATAATTTTTACATATTGATGCCCACATCGAATTTTCTATCGTCAAAAGACAACATAAAGTTGGGTTTTTTTCTATACCTAGAATCATTTGATATGAATGTTGATATCAACCGATTCTGAATACCTCGAAAAAGGTACTGGTTTTTCTGTTCAGAATCGTTTAATAGGTTTTTCCACGTTGAACGATTCTGGCAATAAAAACATCAAGAGTTCCGATGATAAATGGGAACAAATTGTAGTTCTTTTATCGCGTCTTAGCATACACAACAATTTTAAAACCAAATAAATCCTCTCTTTTATAAACTAAGAAACCTAATTATCCATATGTTTAAATTCAAATGTCAAACATAAATTAAAGAAATAATTATCCAAAGTGAAGACCCATTAGTTTGAAAAACAAGAAAGCATTCATTTAACCACATCTCCTCTTTCCCCATGACCACCTCGACCTCGTTTATGAGGTTTTTTTCCACTGCTTGATTCGAGAGCAGCCTTTCTCACTCTTGGTTTTTTTGTTGGCACCGGCTCCGCCGCCTCCCAAAACCTAGCACCAGCTTGTTTATCCTCCAGAGCCTGGTATTCTTCAATCTTCGCCTGATTCGCCAAAATATGTTCTCCTCTCCCGATACACATTTTTGCTTGGTTGATCATGTACATGATTCGTTTTCTCAGTTTTCATTTCAAACAACAAACAAGTTACAACTCATTCTAAACCCTCTTAACATACCATAAGAGAGCACAACACGTAATAGAACATTGAAAGCTCTATCTCAATCCTTGGTGAAGGGCTTATTGTCTATTCGTATGACAGAGTGTGAGAAACGTTAAGGTACCACGACATATATGCCGGGATCGCTTCAACATACATTAGCCGACGTATTCTCCCAAATAGTTTGAGTTGGTAAAGGACTGTGGACAACCTCAATATCGTTCTCAAGGGAACTATATTTCTCCTTGTTAAATTTGAATTTGACTTCACCAGGGATCTTCTGCACAACAACACATAGACTACAACTCTTGTCGGGTTGTACATTACATAGCCTCTAGGGTGAAAAAGAGGTACATGGTAAAAAAATTCCGGGCACCCAACCATCTTTCTGTCCACAAATGCTTTCTTGTAAGGGTTAAAGACAACATTCGTCATCATCAAGTTGTCCAGTCGCCCGCCTCAGCTCAAGGAGGTCCTTCTCCTGATTATTTTTCTTGCCGTTGAAGGAGTACTTGCTTCCAAAAAATTCTTTGTCCCAATTCCCGTTCTCACCGACCCTGTTAGCAAACTCTGGGAAGTGCAAGTATATCCACACCTGTATCAACGTAGGAATATAGGTGAGAATACAAATAGTAAGACAAACAAAGCTCCATAACTATACCCCTTGAATTACCTGGAGAAGAGATACATTCCCTCCAATTTGTGTCATGTCTACCCTAGTGCATTTTCTCATCTCGTTCAACAAGTATGCAAAGCAAGCAGTGCCCCAAGAGTACTCGCTGACTTTCTCCAGTGGTTCAACTAAATGGATGTAGAGTGCGTTCACCCGAGAACCAGAAACATCAGGGAAGATAGTAGATCCCAGGATGTATAGAATATATGCGATGGCGGTAGCAGTGAAACGATGCGTGGTCAGCTGACAACTTTCATGAAGACGCAATGTTCCTGAGAACTCATCCTTAAGGTGACTGAGATGGAAATTTCTCTTTTTTTTCTCTTGCATCACTGTCATCCCCTTCATAGTCTTGTCCGCATCCCAATCAAACACCTTAGAGGTGAACTTGTATATGTCCTTCCAATATATCTTATTTTTGTAGTTGGCCCCCTCACGGATTTACCTCCAACGCTGAGGGCCGTTAATCAACTGCACGTCATTTGGGGTTATTGTCATTTCCCCAAACGGAAGATGAAAAGTATCCGTCTCCGCGTAATATGTCTCGAGGAAGGAAGAAACAATGGGCTTTTCATACCAAACCTTGGATTTATTCACTCCATATACCAACCTCGTTCCTTCGACGATCCGTTTGACTTCGGGTGCTTCTCAATCCAGTGGCCATAACTCCATTTTGTTGGATGATGATTGGTGTTTTGGAAGACGCACGACATCGATGTGATCCTAAACCAAATGACGACAAATTAGAAAGTGTATTAAGCTTAAATAAAGGTAGACGATATAGAAAATAAGGTTGAGATACTTACCACGGTTGCACAGATCCTAGCTGCCCAACTATGCTCGTATCCTCGTAGCAACTATCCTCTGTCACCCGGTAACCCATGAATGGTCTTATTGGGACCGCGATTGGCAGTATGCTCCGTTCTTCTTCCTTCATGGCGCTGCATCTTTATCTCCTTTTTGTTCTTGTGGTGCTTTTTGTACTGGTCGTGGTGGTCCCCCACCTCCTTGTTCTTCTCCGTCATAGCTCTTGTTATATTCCTTATCACTTTCCTCTTCAAGTGGAACTCTGTCAGAATATGTACCAGAAGAAGAAGAAAAGTCTTCTCTTTGGTGCTCCTCTTCAGTTTGTTCATTGACCGAGACCGCTTTAGCTTTGCCCGCCGAAGCCCTACGGTGTCTAGCTCCCAAGTTCTTACCGTCCTTTCAACGACGTCCCAAGCTCCCGGGAAAAGAAATAACATGTTTTTTCTTAGATCTCTTTTCACATTTCGTAGCCTTTCCCTTATCCCTAAAGAGTATGACAGCATACAGTAATCAACTTTAAAAATTCCAACACTAGAATTGACCCAACACGATACACACGTATCCAACGATTCCTAACACTATAATTCTAGAATTTTTATGTTTTTTTTTTGTATCCAACGATTCTAGGCTAAAAAACCAACAAAAACTCTGGAGTTTTTTTGAAAAATAATCGTTGGATAGGGATGTCCGCATCCAACAACTCTGATAAATGTTAAGTTTTTTCTCGACCCAAAATCCTTTGATGTTCGTGTCCACATCCAACGATTTTGGGTCGATGTTTCCTGACTTATTTGTTGCACTAGAATCGTTCGACGAGGGCTTGAACATTGAATGATTATGGTTTTCATAGAAAACCTGGAAATTAAAATTATCAATTCTTGAGTGTTTGCATGCGATTGAAACCTAATTTAAGAGTGATGGGATGCTAGAAAAGTACCTGATTCGAGCCATTTGTTGTATCGAGCTAAGGGTTTCTTCGTTTTCCTCCTCCGTAATCGTTTTCTTCTTCAGTTTATGTTTAATTGCTCCTGCAATCCCTGGATTGCTTCCACTAGGTAAAGTTGCTCCTTTAGAGTGATGCTTCATTCGTCTTGCCATTTTCGTTATATAGAAAAATCAAACGATTGATCGTTTTTTGATACGGTTATTATCGACGATGTTTTGGTTTGAGAAGAAGTGAAAAGAAGAAGAATCGTTTGATGAAGAAGTGAAATGAAAAATAGGTTAGAGTAATTAGTATTAGCAATTAGATTTACTTTTAGTTTGTAATTTTATGTTTTTATAGAGGGTAATCTAGTATTTTTGCACAAACTTAGACACCCCTTATCTACTATTATGAGTCTACACAAAATTAGGTAGGGCCAAATTAATTCGTGTAGGCCCCAATATAGCCAAGTTATTTATGGGCGGGAGTTTTTCCTTTTCTGTTTTCTTATTTTATATTAACTTTTGTCAAGCGATTCCATTTTTTTCCTTCTTTTTTTTTACTCATCTACTACAATCAGAAAAAATGTGTTGATATTCCAGACGTAATTAAGAGAACTAGTTTCTCAATTTTAATTTTATTTATGCTTGTTGGATTTTTTTCTAGGGTTTATGTACATTCTATGTACATAGTCATTCTAGTTTCCTAAAAAATTTGCACAGACATGTTTTATCACCAAATTAAATTAATAGATGTAGTATTCAAAGCTAAACTTGTGCTATGTTTGATTGGATGAGCTGATTACCAGAGCCGATCTTGAACCTAGAAGGATCGTGAGCGATTTTTTAATATGGACCTTTATAAAGTTAGTTTTTTATTCTTAACTTTGTAAGAAAATTATACTAAAAAACACTTACACTATACGCGGACAACATCGCGTACTCCATAGAATAAAAGAAAAATATTAAATATTTTTTTTCGTTATTGATGCTACCCATAAAAATAAGAAAATGTTTGTTAAAATTCGAGATTATAAGTAAATATGTGTATCTAACGTGGAGAGACAACAAAAGCATAACTTAGTGGATTGATCCTTGTATCAAAACCTTGAGGTCATAAGTTTGAGTCTTGATTAGGGATTTTTTTTTTTTAGAATAACTAAAAAAGATACTACCTATGCGAATATTTAGGGGAAAAGTCAATCCAAAGTGGGTGAAAAGGCTAAGTGCTTAAGATTTAAGACTCGTATTTGTTTTTTACACATTTCTGTAGAAGATAGGACATTGACTGATTTGTTTCCTTAGTTTGATTAATAATGCATATGGAGTAAGGTTACCGTTTGAATTGATTAAGATGGTATTCATGATTATCAACAGTGTTTTTTAAGTAAAATATTCTTTTATCTTTCGTATTTTAAATGAAAATTGTGTTTGTCACTAAATTGTGAAAACTGTAATTTTTAATGATCCGATGATATTGCATTTCTTTCACAAACCACAAACGATTCCATCAGAGGAAAACTGATGTTATCACTAAATTGAGAAAACTAGAATTTTCAGTGAGCTCTGATAATTACGATTTTCACAGAACTCAAACGTGAAAAAAAAAAAAGATTATCATTAAATTGTGAAAAATAGAATTTTTCCAGTTAAATAATTAAAAATGAGTTATTTGAGGGATTAAAGTAAAAAAAGGTAATTTTAGGGAGTACAGATTTTTTAGGGACTATGATTTATCAAGTAATTAAAAAATTCTAAAGAATATAATATTGAGTCAAAAGACGTTAAAAATTAGAAAACACAAAATATAGAAAAAAAAATTACCTGCCAAAAAATTAGGAAAAAGAATTAACGTTTTTTAAAAATTAAATTAGTTATTGAAAAAAAAAGTTAGTTTAGTAAACTAGTACTATTATAACAAATTATGAATTTTACATACAATGTATCTTAACGGTGGATTTAAGATAAACAAAACAAAATAAAATGGACTAGAAATAAGTTCCCAAAAAAATGATATATTATTACTCCATTCGTTTCTAGAAAAATTTTACTATAACTTTTTCATTTTACTCTAAAAATAGACCAATTTAAAAAAATGATAGTAACTATTTTCTTGAAACGGAGATAATATGTTTTAAAAACCGGACTAGGGATATTTTAAAAACCGGACTAAAAACCGGAAAAATCATTGGCTGAGGATCACTGGTTTGACCAGATAGTTTAAATGTAGCCGCCTTAATATTTGATTGACTGCTTGGCGGCATATAATGACCGTGGCTCCAGCTGGGCATGTATATCTCTTTTCATAGCCTCGTGGGCGGCGACCCATAGAAGCTGAAATTGTTTATCGGTAACGTAAAGCTATTTTTAAGTTCATCACTTATATTTTTTCTTTATTTTTTTGTATGGTGTGTTGCATACTTGGTATCCGTCCACATTCCTATAACTGCCCAAATGTTTAGACAAGAAAAGCAACTACTACAAGACCTCGGACATCTTTTTCTTTTCTTGATCGGCAAACTTGTTAAAAATATATAGATGAAGAGGATTTTAGGCACCAGAGCAAAACCTGTTGTTTAAAACGGTGTTGTCGTCGCCCTTCAAACATATGAAATTTAGATTAGTGTCCGTAGTATGTAGCGGTCATTAGAGCATGGTTATGAGATCAAAGAATCATTATCAGATCGGATACAAATATTTAAAACATGAATCAGATTAAAAGGTGCTTGGAAAACATATTAATAAGAATATAAAACATAAGAGAAGAGAGAAGAAAAAAAAAAGGCAAGATATACGAAGAATGGGATTGGTTTTCCTTAGGTTTAGGATTTTTGTGTTTTGCGTGTTATATGAGATTGAGTTTTTTCTTTTCTCCCAGATAAAGTGTGAACAGGAGTTACCAGGATGGGAAGTTTTTTTGAGAAAAGATAGAAACCGCTCTCCTTTCATCAAGTATGAATTTGAGCAATTCTAAGGATGGGTAATGTTCACAGTTTAATGTTGACGCATGAAAAAATTAATGCTTACAAAAAGAAGATTATCCAAAACAAAATGATTGATCAATTTTGACTTGGTGAGTTCCTTTATATATAAAAATACCACTGATCAAAGATTACGGCGTCGGCTGAAGTATGAGAATGATCAACTCCTGACTCTTGAAACCTATTTAAACCCAATGCCAGATGAAGAAGTCTCAATACATCGAACAAACACCAAAAACTAAGAATAGAAGCTCCTAATACCAACTTAAGCTCTTATTCACAAGGAAATCAAGATGACAACCGAATGCAAAGGTCAGTTTTTATTTTTCCAATTCGTGGTTAATTTTGTCGATATCACTGTTAAATAGTAGTAAAGTTTTTGGGCAGTAATACTAATGACCTAAATTCTAATCTCATCAACACCAAAAAAAATAAATGGCGATCAAAGATATAAACATATTTATGATTAATATTTTTTTGCCTTTGGCTAATTTAGTTGGACCGGAACCATGCATCACCTATACACTAACTAGTAATATTACATTTTAACAAAAAATTCAGGTAAGGCTTCATGGCCCGAATTGGTAGGCGTCTACGGAGAGACTGCTGCAGCAACAATCAAGAGAGAAAATCCATACGTGGACCGTGCAGTTTTGGTGCCGGAAGGATCATCAGTAACCGCAGACTGGAGATGCAATAGAGTTTTTATCTGGATCAACAAGGCTGGATATGTTTACGAAATACCTACGATTGGATAGTAGACTCATATTTATGTAATATATAGGAATTACGCTCAAATCGTGTTTATGGCATATACGTCTCTGATCTCCAGTTCTATAATATAAAATAAAATTCATGCATTAATTATCGACTATATTGCATGCACTATTTTCTTTGTTGGATCAATAATAAATAAGTTTTTTTTATGACATATGGCGTTGGCTCGGAGATATTCCCTGACAGATCTAAAGCTATTGAACCTGCTTTTCGTGCAATCCCAAAACACCATAATATATATAACAATAATCGATGATTTTTTACTTTTTAACAGTTTCTCTTTAGCCATAACTACTTTTTTCGTAATTAGCAATGTTCCAAAAAAAAGTTAAAAATACTGATATGAAAGTAAATTCTTTACTAAACGACTCATCAAAAAGCTGGGCTTTAAAGCCCTTAAGCCTTGTTTCCCCAAAACAAGGCTTTGACCTTGTCCATGGGGCCGGCTCTGGATGTCAGACACCAATCGGTATACATCGGCTATAGCTTCATCAAGAGCCGGCTCCCAAACCCAATTATAGTTATTTTGCTCTTTTGCTTTGGTATAAAATGGCCTTCCAAAACCATTTTACATCTCTAGCATGAGTAGGCAAAATTTTTGCACCCATTCGTATAAACCTGGTTTCGCCATTGACTCCACCGTTTACTTGGGTCGTCCAAATTTAATTCCGCCGATTTTGATTTTGAATTTATAACTATTAACTAGGCGTACCTAGTGGCATCCCTATCAAAAAATCTACTAATTTTGAGCTGGACCAAACGGCGAATTACAGGTCAGTCAAACTCCGTCGAATATCATGGAATTCCCTAAACAAATTCTTGTTTGAGTTCTTCTTGTTTGAGTTCTTCTTGTTTGACTCTGTTCCCCTTTTTTAAACACTTCTTCACATTATCTTCTTCTTGATTTACAGCAATATCTTTTATCAAATCCTCCACTTCGATTACTCCTGAATCTTCTAACAATGGGAGTACTGTCAGTTGACCCATTTTTGCACTCAATGGCGGTTTCTACTGCCTATAACTCTTATTCTCCAATGCTGAATAATCCTCCTGTTTTACCATCTCTAATGGTTTCTAAACAGAAAACCAGTACATGGGCTATTCAAAATTCAATAGATCATTGTTCAAGTAACATAATGAGGAGGACTAGTTATAATAATGTGCAAAATGCAACACCATGGTCACATCCTATCCCTGACCGGTTTCGGAGTACTACTAGTACTGCTGCTGCATTGCTGGTGGGAGATCGCGCAGGAGAAAGAACAACAAACAATGAGGTAATTTCATCATGAAACCAAGGCTACTTTATATAAATGATGTTAATGTGCTGGTTTTGATCACCTCTTGCATTTTTATAAATAGATAAAGGATTTACAGCTGAAATTTGGAGAGCGTGATTTCGCCGGTAGCCTGAAGGTTCCTGTTTACGTAATGCTACCGGTGAGCAATTTCCATGTATCTGATTCTAGAAAATTGTCAGTGTCCTCAATTAGCTTCTTATGTTGCATTTTCTTTGTTTGTTTTGAATGGTACACAGTTGGGTGTCATCAATATGAAGTCAGAACTGGTTGATCCAGATGCATTACTAAATCACTTAAAGATATTGAAATCGATTAATGTCGATGGTGTTATGGTTGATTGTTGGTGGGGGATAGTAGAAGCGCGCCGTCCATAAGATTATAATTGGAGTGGTTACAAGAGACTCTTCAAGCTCGTTCGTCGACTAAAGCTTAAATTGCAAGTTGTAATGTCATTTCATGAATGTGGAGGCAATGTTGGTGATAATGTGACTATTCCATTACCTGGTTGGGTAAAAGAAATTGGTAAAAATAATCCTGATATTTATTTTACGGATAAAGAGGGACGGCGAACATATGAATGCCTCTCCTGGGGGATTGACAAGGAAAGGGTTTTGAAAGGCCGGACTGCAGTTGAGGTACTGAATCATTATGCTGCGCACAATTATAAAGACTCGATATGAATTGTAGTTTGGTAACATTGCAAATTTTCACTTGATGCATTGTTTCTATTGCTATGTAGGTGTACTTTGACTACATGAGAAGCTTTCGAGTAGAATTCGATGAGTTCTTTGAGCAAGGAGTAATCACTGAGATTGAAATTGGTTTAGGCCCCTGTGGAGAGCTACGCTATCCATCTTATCCGATAAAGCATGGATGGAAATATCCTGGCATTGGTGAATTCCAGGTAATGATGTTCATTCTTCTTCTTGATCATTTCGATTGCAATCTTTGAGTGCCGTAAAAAGAGAGTTGCACAGAAACAAAATGATTATTACCAACTGGTGGTGACATTATCCTTTTGAATTTGTATTTTCTCTTCAGTGCTATGACCGGTATTTGATGAAGAGTTTGACAAATGCGGCAAATGAAAGGGGTCACTCTTTTTGGGGTAATGGACCTCAAAATGCTGGTTGTTATACCTCAAAACCCCATGAGACTGGATTCTTTTGTAACGGAGGCGATTTTGATAGTCATTATGGGAGATTCTTCTTGAATTGGTACTCTCAAGTTCTGATTGATCATGCCGACCGTGTACTTTCACTTGCCAATTTGGCTTTTGAAGGCAATTCTATTGCAGCAAAGGTGTGCATGCCCACATATTTGAACTTTTATGTGTCTGCATTGAGGGACAATTTCCCCTGTTCTATAGATTATGGTGCAATTTGGGTTGTTGTTCTCTTGATATCACCATTCTAACTTTTAAACGCTTCTTTGGTTCTTGTGAGTAGCTATCAGGTGTTCACTGGTGGTATAAAACAGCTAGTCATGCTGCTGAATTGACTGCTGGCTTTTATAACCCAAGCAACCGCGATGGTTATGCTGCAATAGCTGCAATACTAAAGAAGCACAACGTTTCTCTAAATTTCACATGTGTTGAGCTGAGAACTTTACACCAGGAGGAAGGCCATCCAGAGGCAATGGCAGATCCAGAAGGTTTGGTCTGGCAGGTACGTACTCGAAGAGAATGAATGAGTACAAATGCCGTACAAATGGTGACATCTCTAGTAAAAGGAAACATTTAAGGTATTTGGTAACCCAAGTTAACACAATTCGTTTTCTTTTATCTTTTAGGTGTGCAATGCTGCCTGAGATGTTGGTGTACCCGTGGCTAGTGAGAATGCTCTTCCTTGCTATGATAAAGATAGCTATAACAAGATTTTGGAAACGGCCAAACCCTCGAGTGATCCAGATGGAAGGCACTTGGTTGCGTTTACATACCTTAGGCTCACACCACAACTGATGGAGAACAAAAGATTCGCTGAGTTTACGCACTTCGTTCAGAAAATGCATGGTATTTTTAGCTTTTAAATTGTAATATCGACGGCATTGTTGAATTCCTAGTAACATGCTTTCATAGTAATGTTTTTCCTGACTGAAGCTTGATTAATTATGGCAGGAGATACAATTCAACAAAGCCAAGGTACCGTAAAGAAGAAGATGGTCATGTCAGGGATCCATTGACAAAATCCTGTTCTGACGAAACTTTGACACAACATACCCAGAGATCTGAGTTATAGTTAATCGAAGGGAACAAGGTTGTTTTAAGCATCGTAGATAGCCTCGGACTACCATCGAAAAAATGATAATTCTGTTATAGATTCATTTTCTTCCCTTCCACAAAAGTTTTGTTCCTCTTAGCAATGTAATAACCAGAACCAGGACTGGAGATCCCTTACGGCCTGAAAAGTAATCTTGATGGTTGAAAGAATAACAGATTGGTGCAACAAAAAAAGGAAACAGCGAAGCATATAACTCGAATGAAGACGGAACAAAATAATATTACATTTTACTCGTCGAAATGAGACAGAAAAAATTACACTATACTAGGTTGTTTCCATATTTTTCTTTTTGTGCATTTGTACTAAATTTTACTTGAATATCATCTTTTATTCGGATTCACTGACATAATTGTTATCCTTGACAAAGAGCATCTCACTCAATCTATCCCAGCTCTTCTTGGATGACCCCATTGATGAACCACCGGCTTCAGATTCGCCACCACTGGGGCGATGGATATACCTTCTGATATCCCATTCATCATCATCTTGATCAGTAAATGTTCCATAACGGGATGGGGAGAAAGAATTTGGGATAGATAACATAGCTGCCTGTTTTAGAGCTGCCCTGTACTCCTCGTGTTCTCTAGTTAGAGATTCTTCACGGGTGATCCGCTGTTTCGCTGGAATTTCCATTGACTGGTCTTTCTCAAGCATCAACTGCACTTGTGAAAAAGAATTTTTTAAACACATCAGATTAGTAGGACATACAATTTTACGGTACCCAAGATGAACTTAGTGTTTTAGATGAAACCACATTATGACCAAATATAAATAGACAGAGTGATACATCATGACCAGTAAGGCTCCTACCGAGTTTGATTTTGCTTAACTTGTATTTACTATAGGTTCTTCATATCCAAAATGTCAGACCTTTCTTCAAGCCCGGCCACTCAGACTTAAAGGTTTTGTCAATTAGCATCTGAAAAATGGGTAAAGGAACCACATTTTTCTCAAGATATTGAATGCCGAAGCATTTTGCTAATTTGGACCGGCTTTGGGTGCTATTCTAGGAGTCATACAATAAGAAACAGTAATGGTTGGAAAAGCTTATACTTACATCCAAAGCCCTTTGAGATTCCCTCTCTACCCAGATGATGGCATGATCTGCAGTTGCATTGCAGGAAAGGACAATTTGCTCAAACCTGCCAGCTACAGGCACTGCCGTTCTGACAACTGGGGGATATCTTTTACACCTGAAATCATCGCAAGTATGTATATATAAATGAACTGTAGAATTTTCATATATATTATGGGCTTTTTAAACTCAAACTGCAACGCCAGACTACCATTACATCAGATATGTACCCTTCAATCGGTGTACTGATACTAAATAGAAGACTACAAATAGAAAACATAAACTTGCTCTGAAATTCATAATACCTGAATGGTTTTCTGTTGACAATGTGGTACAGGCGACCGGCTGCATACAACCTCCTTGGGTCTCTGAGCATCGTTGACTCAGGTGTGCATGTATCGATCATGCACCTTAGGCAAAGTAAGCATGGCAAACTGTTCAACAAAAAGAACAATTATCACTAAGGAGAAAACATATTTGAGACGCAAATGGCAAATTGTATCACATCACTTCACAGAATGGTGATTTTCACCTGTGCTACTATGGAAATTCATAAAAACATTTAAAAAACCAGAGGAGCATCAATTTTACCCGTTATGTATTGGAGAAACTATAAGAGCTTGGTCTGTTGGCTCATACAGAAAATGAGCCGTAAAACTTGTTTTTGACCAAATTGTAGGTATTTGAAAGTTAAGTGTCCTACACAATTACACATTGATGGGAATGCAGACTCTTGAAGATGAAAGGTAACTAGACTTACCAGAAGACTGACTTAAACATGTCTTCCAAGGGAGTCGCCGTCCGAGGTAAGAAATCATCCTGATACAGTGAACTAACTACTATCAGGACTAAACTGAATACAGATATAAGAATCATTATCATGAATGAAAAGGTCCCATGGGACATATAGGCATACTACATTCAGCTGAATACAATATACTAGGATTTGTAGTCGGACATACATCCACAAAGTTAACAAAATTGAACTAGGGTATAAGAAAATAAGAGCATGGACTTGCCTGAAGTACAACCGAGTTGATAACATCTGCATATCTCACAGCTAAATTTAGAGAGACACATCTAGCAGGCGCAATGGAATAGCACTTGATCCTCTTCCTATCCAAATTCCCCAATTTGTTGCGGTTTTGTACAACCACCATCGTCAAAAGTGTTGCCACTCCGGACCCTAGAGAATGACCTCCAAACATCAACTTATAATTCGGATACTTCTGTACTAATTCCTTCAAAACTTCACACTCTTCATCAAACACCCACTCAGCTGCCTTCAGAAGCCCATTGTGAACATACCCGCCATCAAATTTCCTTTGTCCTAGTTTATTATCTAATAGAACAGTATAATCACTCTCTTTCGCCAAATTAAACCCCCTAATGACTAGAATTATCTCCCCCATGTCATGATTAAGGTATATCGTATATGGAGGAGCATGACCTTCAGTATTCTCATACGTTTTCCGCAAAATTATCCAATCAGGATTAATCCTATACCCTCCCGGAGGAGCCCAAAGAGGGTTCCGTATATCATCTTCATACACAGATAAAACAAGCCGACAGATTCGAGGGACAGGCTCAAATTCTTCTGTTAGAGCAATACCCCAATTCTGACTTTCAGCACCTGCACTATGTAGGCATCGCTTCCATGCCCAACGTGCACAACCCAAGCAGTATACACATTCAATTAGGGGCAAGCCGCAAAGAAACGACATTTACAACTTACGGTTTGAGCATTTTAACACACATTAACAGAACAACTCTAACATTTGATCAAAATTAGAACACTTGAGATGTGAATTCATTGACAAAGCGCCTCCTTCAAACAAGAACTCCAAAACTGAATCAAGTTTGATAAAATTATGCCTTAATTTCGATATGGGTTTGACATTAGCAGGAAGAATTCAACTATATTTCAAACCACGACAAGCAAAACAAAGGGTATATAATCAATCAAATTAAACTACTCACTAGTAAAGAATGAAAATTTCACTAACAGAAACACAAATTAGAGCTGTCTGAGAGATCAAACAGCAAAAAGGAAGAAACTTGATAATGGGTTTTAATGAAACAGACAAAATCTAACATGGGTTTAAGATTAGCCTAAGATTATTGCTTCTGGGTACCTAAAAATCAAACCTTTGACTAAAAAAACTTGAGCAACAGATAAGAAGACGTACTAGAAGTTGATACCCTAAATTGATTGGAAACTTCTTGAAGAATCAGGTAAAGGAATATCCTGAACTACTACTACAATGCTTTGCACGAGTTTGAAAGTGAAGTAATGAAATTCATTTTGGTAGTTGAAAGTAAAAGTAAGTAGTTTTTAGAGTGAAAATCAAAAAAAAAAATTGTGAAATGAAACAGAGAGTCATTAAAAGTCAACCCAGCCATCACATAGTTGCTTGTTCTTGGCTTCGGTGCCATGTGTAGATTGTGGTTTTCTTGATGTAATCTTACCCACGGAATATACCAATACGTGGGATGAGGTTCCTCCATCTAAGAAAACTTACATAGAAAGGAGGAACTCCCCTTTTCACATCCAACCGACTGAACAGTCTCACTCGTAATAATAATATTAATAATGTTAATAATATTAATAATATTAATAGGGAGAGCGACCGAGACGTGTGCTTTAATGTTACAGGAGTGTCCCCGTTTGCAGGTGGTGTGAGGGTCACGCTTACGCAAGGGATTGTCATTACCAATGCTGTTACGCGTAACGTAATAAATATTTGGACAAATGTAAGGAGCATGGACACGGTTTGGGAGTTCTTGCATTTACGACACTGGGGGAGTTGGGAGATGACACGATTGGCTTCATGACGAGACTGCAGAACTGCATGGCCATCCACGACTATAACTATAAAGTTGGGGATTCTCTTTTCTTTAGATTAGGTATTTCCATTCAGAAAGGGGTAGGGGCACAGCTTGTGGTAAGGCTCCCTACCAACGCTATGTAAAACATTTTTCTCCCTTTAATGAAAGTTTTTCCATAATATTAATAATAATATTATTTTATTTTATTTTATTTTATTAACAAAGGTTCGTAAAATCTGCCTCAACGGTTGATAACAGTAAAAAATTTAGACCAACAAATAGGTTTTAGGTATTTTTTTTAAAGGGCATTTGTCCGAGTATATCCATCGAAATAACTTGTAAAGCTCGTTTTTCGAATGACGGATACTTTTGAATGCGTCATTGCATGATGAGATGAAGTATCATTTCGAGTTTCTGTTACCTGTCCTAGGATGCGTCATTAATTATAATGATGCAGTATCTTGAATCTGTGATGCACACTCTATGCAAGTGGTGCATCAACTTGGAATTATGATGCTACGATATTATTATACTTGTCCCTTACTAAGTGATCCAATATTTCCCTATGTTGCTTATCCAAGGAAGTATCATGATGCTAATGCATTAGTATGCTCGTTTCTTACCAAGAGATGCGATATTTATTAATGTTGCTTACCCAAGGAAGCATTGTGGTTAAATGCATCATTATATGCTTGTTGCTTACAAAGTGACGCAACATAATTGTGTTATATTGTTTGTCTAGCATGCGTCGTGCCACGTAACAGAGGTCAGACTCGGTACTTGGCCAACAACTTCCGAATATCTACTTGTAGAAATGTCAATATTAGTGAGAAGGTATAAGTTGAAGGTTGATTAAGAGGAGATGCATTATTGTCTCTATGTTTCTTATATGAGTATGTAAATGCATCATTATGTTATATTGTTGATCCGAGTATGCATTACGGTGCAAAGACATCGTTATGCCAGGTTGTTTACTGAAAATGCATCACTACGATGCATTGCGTAAAGAAGAACAATGGACGAGAACAAAATATGAACCATTCTCTTTACATCGTGGTCGCGAAAGGAGGTTGGAGTCAGTATATGGAAAATAAGTCCCATTTTCCAATCTATAGAAATGTCAATAAGAAATATATAGGGAGAATGTGTTGGTTTAAAATACATATATGTCAAGATGCATTATCTTACCTATGTTACATGCGGAAGATGCTTCATGATGCAAAAGCATCATGTTGTTGTGTTGCTTATCGAGAATGCATCATTTTGATGTATTCAAAGGAAAAACGAATGTTATAACAATTTGCATGTCCCGAACATGAGAATGCATATTTGCGAACTAAATGGTATCAATTATGCACAATTTTTTGTATCTCTTGCAAAAGTTCCTTGGCCTATAAGAATTAGATGTTGATTGGACTTTAGCCTTATACCACAAGTTATAAACTGTTTCTGATGCACGTTTTATGTCCCTAATCATATCTTCTTTGAACGATTATCCCTTGGCAACGATATTGGCTTTTCCTTAATATTCTTGAGTCTTTTGAGGAACTGCAGTCTCTGATTGATCCCTTCATGGTATGGGTAGGTACATAGGAAGTTATAGTCCAACCTTTGATTCTCATATCATATAGTTGGGAGATGACTCCAACATTTAGATAACTTATATCATATGTCTCGACGTGAGGTAAGAGATCATTGGTCCCACACTTGGTGAGGTAGTTGTATTCTAGCTATTTACAAAAAATTTATACTACCTATCGAATTGTACGATGTTGGCAAGCATCAATCATGCATTGATTATCGCCAGGAAAGAAAATGAAATTGCAAGTTTGGGAGGGCTTGCAGAATTCCACATGCTTCATAGGAATGATGAAAGACAATGATGGCATGATCCTAGCTGATGCACCCTTGGCACGACCAAGATTAGTGCATGCTTCCAATTCATTATTGAAGCGAAATAAGGACACGGAAAATAAGCTTGCAGTGGCATTGTGTTAACCCAAGGCATAACCAATGCTTGGACGTTACTTGAAAGTCTGTGATACATGCAAAATGCATCACCATTATATGTTATGGATATGTGCCCTTAGCAGAACAAGGAGTAAGTTAGGTCGGTTTGGAGCTATGTTTTAAGGGAATCATGCTCATGAAGCATGCTAAGTTGGGAGGGTATTTTAGTTACGCCTAAGATAAAATGCTTGCAAGACATGCTTGGAAAGGAAAATCAACAACTTGCATTTGCTTGGTAAGAAGCAAAATTTTACGCTTGGTATACTCACTCGATTTACGTATTAGGAAGTTTTGACATGCGCAGCGCAGTGTCGGAGGATAAATTTTCCGGTTCATCACACAACCAAGAGGATAATTGATCTATGAGTTCATTTGTATTAGTCTCGATTGTTACTTGAGTAGCTTTAATATCAACTGTTAACTTAAAAACAACCTAAATATCTATCAAGAAAGTTCTCCGCCGACCAAAAAGCAAGTTCACATGGAGATCTAGATCAGTTCACAAACGAGAGCCCATCTCATCTTTAACAGTGGTTTGAAACTTCAAACCTAAAAGTTACATAAAAGGTGGCTTTGCTAAAAAAGAATCCCCCAAGATATGACCTGCACCATTGCCATGTATAAAAATATAATCAAAAGCTACACCATTATTACACTTAGTCCAAGGAGGCACCCATTTATCCATTTAAAATTAGGTTGAAATGGACTAAGAGCGATGGATATAGTCCAAGAGTTTCATATATATCTACACAGGATTAGAAATATTACGAGCTAGTTTAGGGGCTAGTGGGTTGCTCAATTTTTTCAGAGATTACTATATGACAAAACATGATTATAATAAAATAAACCCTCTTACCCTTATTCGTATATTTATTTGACAACCAAAATACTTTTCGGATAGACTAAGAGTTTAACTTAGCCAATTACATAAAAAACAAAATAATTATGTTTTTAAAACTTATATTGACTAGGTTTTGATTATAAACCTAGTTAATTGTTTAAGAATTTATTGGTTATGTTTATAGCGAAAACCTAACTGACTACAGTAAATTTTCAATTTTGAAGTACCAGTCTTTCAGAGTCGGTTAAGTTAAATAAAACTTAGACGGCTCTGACTCTTCTTGTATAATAGCAATTAATGTCCCAAAATTGACAACATGTTTTCAAATGGTTTAACTTATTTTCATCTAATATTTAAAAATCTATTTAGAATCGGCTGGATGTTCTTCTCCTTATAAAAAGTGGATTGTTTGATGTGAAAGATGGTTTCGATAAGAGCATCCACAATCATGGAGAAAACCTACGGACGATACCCAAATTTTATCCGTGAAGTAATCACAGTGGAGAGGAGTAAACTCATATTCAATCTGATTTTTTAGGGTTTGAGACCAAAAGTAGTCTGAAACCCTTACCAAAACCAAATATAGTCGAGCGTAGGTATAATGAGCATTTTAGATTAGGCGTGAATATAACGAGCGTCTAGGATTATACGTTAGTATAATGAACATCTGAGGATTGATCGGTAATACAGTGAGCCTTTTAATGGGGCGGAGATATAATTTACGCCCAACCGGACGTTAACTATGCATACGCCTGATATCATGTTATTAACTTGCTTTCCATATGTTGACTAAAACATACATTTAGTGGGGCGTTTTCAGTACTTGCGCCTGGACTCTAGATGTTAATTTCATTAACGTCCCATATCATGCGTTTGTGTAATGTACGTCTCACATTGAGCGTTCACTAAATCAACATCTCATTCATGCGTGGATTACATCAGCGCTCGATCAGTGGACGAATTTTATATCAACGTTTGATATCAGACGTTATTTATATCTGCACCAGATTAAATTTTAGTTTTTTACCTTTATGTTTGAGCATTAGAAATACCAAAAACAAAATTTAATCTTTAATCTAATTTTTTAGTATTTAGTCGAGTCCATGATAGTGGTTCCTTAAGGGTACATAACTAGCTTTCACCGTCAACTTAAAGTCCTCTCCAATATTTTCAAGTGGATTCCCGCATGAAAATTTCAAAACAATTTAAATATCCATAATAATATTCAAATAACATTTCTCAGTCCAGAGTTCAGATGACCAGAAAAAAAGAAGGAAAAAAAAACCTCTCATTGAAGTGTTGAACGACATAGACAGCATAAAGGTAGTAAAATTGTTGATGCTATTGCTAATAACACCAAGAATTTTACGTCCTAACTTATTTGTAGGAGCCAATGCACCCCCACATACGTTTTTTTGATGGAGACACCCCTCCACATGCATTTGAGTTGAAATTACTTGGTCAAGTAACATTTTTGTTTTTATTAGATAAAAAACATTATTTAAGCTGGTTACCCCATGTAATCATGATTAAGATGTGAGCATGATTATAAAGCTAAAAGACAATAATTAGAATTTTATTATTTTGTATTTATAGATTCTACCATTTAGACATTTTTTTTATTTGGTAAAAAGAAAACAAAAATGCTTTTCTGGCTGATTACATTTATTTTCTTCTTTTTCACATGATTAGTAAGTCCCCATATGATCTTAAGCACATATGCATGTTTAGAAAATTCAATTAGAATGTTTGTCTTCCTCATACCTAATCAAAGTCGAATTTAAGTTGCACATTTGGTAAAGTGCAACACCTTTAGAAGTATGGAATCGATGACGCAAGAAATTCCTTTTTCTGTATATTGTTTAGGTGTGTTTGTATTAAATGGAACCTAACATTCTTAGATTAAGAATCTCTAGTTTGGACACACATATTGATTTAGGTACAACCTAAAGTCATTCCCAACTCAAAATCTCCAACCTACTTCTTTGTTTAATACACAACTCACCAATTTAATATCTATGGATTCGGAAGAGTTTCTTCTCTACGGTTTGTCTAGAACTACCAGAGTTAGTATAAAATATAAATGTGCATTGATTTTTTATAATGATAGCCAATGTATGACAACGCTGTTATAAAAATTACCAAATTTTACTGGGGGTTAAGATCAAATAAGTTTGGAATGACCACATTTACCATGGCACACGGGAAGAATTTTTAATATACTTGCATCAAAATTAGAAAAAGAGAACAAGTGCACGTTTTGTGAAGCATTTAACTAAAGTATTATGGTTGAGACCAGTGATGTCGACTCAAAATTTACTTGTGTCTTAATAACTTAACAGCATGAATGTGATAGATTGAAGAGGGGAAACAACTTGATAAATGCATATCAATATATGTGATGTCCATACTTATGACAGACCTTCTGGTATATAATGGAGTTGTCTAACCACCATAAGGTTATTTCATCGACAACATACAATCTTAATAAAGACCGGCGCATTTAGTAAACGTGAAATACAGACATCATAGACACAGAAGCTTCATTGTTTTCGTTCCAGAAAAAATAATGTTTTTATTTTTTAATTTTTATTATTAGAAAAAATTAACGAAAAAAATAATTTTTCTGGGACAGAAAGAGTAGTTGGTAACTTTACTGCTATCTTTATTGGAGATTGCAAAACGTTTACCAAACTTAGGGTGCATCCGGTTGGGCCAATACATTTACAAAAAGAAGTTTTCAGGGCCAGTACATCGTGGTTGTCGTGAATCCTCACGCGTATCAAAAAAAAATTCAGGGCCGCTCCATTCTCTTCTGATTGGTTAGTTATGAGCGGAAGAAGGTGAAATATGCTTCAAGGTTACAGAGATCCGAGTGCGGCCACTTCCACACCTGCAATTCTGACATAATTTGGTGCGCTGGTCATCAGTCTTTTCAAAAGAGGATCCTTATTGAGTCATTAAAAAAGTTCCTTTCGTATTGCCTTAGCCTTTTGGGTTTGGGTCTAAAAGCAACTCATACAAGCTAACTAATATGTTAGCCTAGCTAAACCCAAAAATTTGCAAAGGTCGGGGTCTATACTTCATACCTTAAGCAAACCCTACAAATCGACATTTACTTGTAGTGTTCTTGCTTCTTAACCCAACTACCATTAGACCACTCTTGATGATGATCCCACAGATTTCCAATATTGGTAATCAAATTCTTCGTGTATAGAATTAAAGTAAACATAGCATCGGTGTTGTTGATATGCCTTGAATCATTTGTTTGCCGGAATACTACGGGGAGGTAGCTAACTCAGCAATAAAACTCTGGTTTCTCTGCCGTGGAGGTAGCTAACGTAACAGTTAGTGAACCACGTTAAATCCCTGTGCTCTTTATCTGTTTATCGTTCTCGTTTGATCTCTCGTTATAACAGGCGTATTATACTATCGAACATTACAAAAAAATTGACGAACTTGGGTAAATAATGGTCGTGTATTTCTGTGAAATTTCCGTCGGCCTCCACAGTGCAACGGCCTAGCTAGTCATCTGCTGCTCTGTGCACGATTTTGTCCTAAAAATCATAGTTGGCTATAGTCTAAAGGAAAAGGTCAAGATCATGAGAATATGGTACGAGTTTAGTCAATAGAGAGACCCAATAGAGTACAATCACATATATTGGTTTTGTAGTACAACATACTGCAAAAAAAAAGGGAAACAAAAGAAAGTGGGAAATGATATCCCAATGGTGAACTTATTTCCTACAACCTATAAGCTTTGCATTTAGCTTTGAGTTGCAGAAATAAACATATACAAAACTCACAGTAAATTTTAATAATTGATGGAGAGACTGCCGCACCGTGAAATAGAATGAAAGTTCTTAGGAACAAGATGTTTTGAGCTTGGGAAGTAGACGCATCCTTGTGATAAGCGTCAATTAAAGATGTAATAATGATTTTCAGTAGTAAGGAGCAACGTAAGATGGCGATGGTGGAGATGGGTAGACGTATTTAGGAGTATACTTTGGTGATGGGTATGTGAGAGCAATGTAAACTGGTGGTGGTGGTGATGGGTAGACGTGTTTAGGAGTATACTTCGGTGATGAGTATTTGAGAGCTACGTAAACTGGTTTGTGATCATACTTTGGTGACGGGTATTTGGGAGCAACCTAAACTGGTTTAGAGAATACTTTGGTGATGGATACGTGGGAGCGACGTAAACAGGTAGTGGTAGAGATGTATATACATAATTAGGAGTATATGTTGGTGATGGGTATTTGGGAGCAACGTAAACCGGTGGTGGTGGTGATGATGCATTGACGTATTTAGGAGATATGTTGGTGTTGGGTATTTGGGAGTTATGTAAGCCGGTGGTGGTGGTGGCGATGGGTAGATATATATAGAAGTATATGTTGGTGTTGGGTATTTGGGAACGACATAAACTAGTGGTGGTGGTGATGTGTAAACACATTACCATCTTAGAGCGACGTAAGCCGATGGTGGTGGAGAAGCATACTTATATACTCATGTTTAGGAAGATATACCTCAGCAGTAACCTCTACAACTGGTTTATTGGGAGTATATGGCTCGCACTCAGCTAGTGCAACACTGATTAGAACAAATAAGGTTAAAGCATAAACCAGACAAGCTGAGAGCCTTGCCATGTTGATTGAGTAGTGAAGGCAAGGAAGAAAGAAAGAAAGAATATCTAACAAGTTGTTGTTTGTAGAGATTATGGTGAAGAGAAAGGCTTCTAAACCCATTTAGATGGCTTACAGGACAAATTAATGGATACAAGTTGTAAAACAAATCCTCAATTAAAATCATGACTAAAATTATAAACAAGCAATATCCCGAGCATAGCTCATATCGATAATAGATTACACCATGTTTACACTTTGATCCCTGTCAGCATTCTATGACCTGTCTGCCTAATCATCAATGAGTCATGTATAGTGAGCTGTCCACGGTATTGATGGGCACATTTTTGTGTCTAAATTGCGCCCGATTATCTGCTTCGATAGTACTCGATTTTACACTTATTATGTCTTTTTATGTCTTTGTAGGTATTTTTGAGAGATAAACATTTGCGGAAAAATTGGCTCGAAAAGTGTTAAAGGCACCCGGGGAAATGGATTAAGGCACCCACACTTTGGATTGGGGGCACCCCTTTTACATTTCAAAATCCGATTTTGGCGGGAACCCTAATCTTATCGAAGAGAAACTTCTGATGACTATTTGTACGTGATTTTAGGGATTTCGGGTACTTCTATTTGACCCAAAGACAAGAAGAGATCAAAACAAGATCAAACACATCAAGCAATAATGATTCATGCCGTGAAAAGTGCTTCAAAACCGTGTTGTGGACGGAGAAGGAAAATTGACGCTGTAACAAGATCAAACACGTATTCAAGTTGGATTTGGACTCTTCTTTGAGTCCTTATCAATTAAGGAAGATCCCTAGGGTTAGAAAACGCTATAAATAGCAAAGAGAATCGAAGGAAAAAGCTGGGAGAGCTCCCGTACAATTCTGCTGCTGCTGCTGTTGCCGGAGAAGAAGAAGACAGACGACAGTACGATTCTGTCGCTGATACTGTTGCTGAACAGTCGCAGTTTAAGCTGCTTAACTGTTTAAACGGAGACACTTATATCAGTTGCTTGTTTCCTGTTGCTTTTCTTCTGCTGTAACACGCTGAACCACTTCACTGTAACGCTTAAAAGCGTATCAAATCAGCTGTGTTACTTCCTTTTAGCCTTTGTAAACACTTTTTGAGCAATGATTTTGAGTGTGTTTTCTCTACAATGAGCTAATCACCATCACTGGGATGACGGAAGAAGCTTTTTCTCCAATAATTAAGTGGTATGTATTTAATTAATTTATTTATGCAATTTATTTATGATTAATTGCCTTGATTGAAAATTGATTTAAAAGATTTTTATTAAGCAATTGTGATTCCGTTAGATGGTGCATGCCTCGGATTAGGTCCCTAGATGCTCCATGCTTGTGTTATACAGTTGTTGTTTTGAAAATCTATTTTTGGCAATGCTTTAGAATCAAATTAAAATGTTTTAATTGCATGATTAAAATTACTATCACTTGATTTATTGGTTAAAAGTGGAATCCTGAATCCTAGTTCTTCCCCATATTTTTAAGTCATCTTGATTTTATTCTGTTTTGTTTTCTTTAATTAAAATTAAGTCTATAATTAAACCTTCACAAGTCTGAGAATCGAACCTCTTTTTACCACTATATTTTATCACATCAATTTTTGGTGCCGCCGACGCGGACTTGTTTTTAGGTTTAGGGTTTTAGATTTATTTTTAGGTTTTTATTTTTATTTTTATTTTTATTATTTTTCTTTTTTCTATTTTACGTTTCTTTTGGTATTTTTCTTTTTGCTACAGGTTGGGTTTTGGATCGAAAAGAAAGTACGCCAAAGATTTGGAATTAAAGCTAAAGACTTGGAGTTAAAAGATAAAGCTTAAAGAACGAAAAAGAAGACGAATATTTTTATTATTAGATTTTATTTTATTTTAGTTTTTATTTATTTTTTTAGAAAATTGTATTAGGAATTTGTATTATTTCTGTAATTTTTCTTTTATTTTGGACACTTTTTGGACATTATTTTTGGGACTTTGAACATTTTATTTATTTTTAAACCCTACGGAAGGGTATTATTAAATATAAACTGCTACAGGGAAGGACGACAATTACGATATTGTCTCGGCCCCTTGGGTTCGCACACTGACACAGGAGTCGGTGGCCCGAGTCGACTACAACTGAATCATCCCCCGTGTGGTACGGGAGGTAAGACTCGATCAACCCACGAATCCCCTGCAAGTGGGTTTACTGTATTCCTTCGTATGCATATATGTTGAGGAACTGAAAACGGACTTACTTTTCTAGTAAAGGGCAAGAACTGGACATACAAGATAAGGACTCGGATTCCATCACCGTTTCCTTCTTGCCCGCTTTAGGAACACGTTACCAAACGCGAACCTAAAACCTTAAAATTTTGACTAGAAAGAACCTATAGGGTATCGAGCTTATTGGAAAATCGTTCAAAAGGACTGTACTGGTTACTTTATTATCCTAACTCGAAGTTCAGGAAGATTATTTTAAGTTGATTAGAGCCGCCTTGTAACCCAGGGAAAAGTGCCAAAGAGACAGGGTTATCAAAGCTCCTTAGAGCTTATCCTGTTTCTCTTCGACTTAATCTAATTCGGATCATTCTGAGAGGTTTGATAAAACTGTAACCAGTTGCCTTTTGAAAGAATAGAAGCTGGTCTAGAAAAAATCTAAGTGGAACCATCATGCTTTTTGTTTGGTAGATTCAATAGGTTTGATTTGGTTGAGTCGGCCTTGCTTGTATATGTTTTGAACCCCTTCCGGTAGGATTTATTTTTAGAGTTTATTTTTGTATATATTAGGAAGTTTTTGTTAGAAAATGTCGAACTGGTATTATGAGGACCAATACAATGAATATCCGACCGAATTTCAAAATAGACATTATCCGTACTATCAACATGGTATGGATAGTAATCAGGACCATCACCAACCTTTTGGGGGTTATTCCTCATACCAAGGTGGTCCCAATTACTATTCATACATGCACCCGTCTTATGAACACGAAATGAGCAAAATTCGAGTTCTTTGTCTTGGAGGAATGCCCTAGAGCAATTTCAACCCATCACTCATCATGAACCCATTACACCTCTAGAAGAATCACTCAAGAAGTTATCTGAGGCAACACATGAGCTTAAATTAAGTATGGGTGTGACAATTAGTAGCCCAACTCGTACTCTAGAAGACACCCTCAAGCTGATAGATGAGAATAACAAGCATATGATTGAGGATAAAAATAGGTTTGTATTAAGTATGAATGAAATTTCGGCAAGGAACAATATTGCTCAATATAATCTTAATTCCCAATATAGTGTTACCCTTGATAGTTATTCACCTCCTCAAGAGGACGAGGATAGAATTGGTAACACTACTTATTTAGACGAGGTTAAAACATCTTCATATTATTATGATGATGAGGATAGTATTGGTGAAGAACTTGAAATATACAGGCAGAGTGATCAAGAAATTGTCACTCCAGTTGTGCTTCACGATGATAGTGTTATTTCTAGTTCAAATTCAAATAATTTTAATGATTATTCACCTATTCAAAAGGAAGAGGATTTGACTAGAGATATCACTGTTTTAGACGATGTAGAACTCTCTTGTTTTGAAACCGATAATGGTTTAGAGGAACGGGTTTATCCTGAGAATACTGTTTTAGAGTCCAACGATTTAGAAACAACAGTCTTAGATAACAAACATAGACTCGTAGAGATTTTAAATATGATTGAGGATGCACCACCGGATTATAACCTAGAAGAAGCAATTGACCATTTTCGGGAATCTGACGATCTAGAAATTTGAGAAATTGTGATTAGTTTATCTAGAGACACTGAAAACTTTAAGTTTGGGGGTAGCTATCATTCTCCCTGTGCTTTACCTTTAACTCTTAGAAAGGTCCCTAACTTGGGACTTGACATATGTACCTCTATCATTTTACAAGATCATCTTCAAACTAGATTCCCTGAGCCTATTGACTTCCAGAAAGAAGTTCAGTTGTTAGAAACCCATCCTCTGGTCGATGTGGTTTACCTAGGTAGTAATACCAAGATTGACTTTGTTTTCCCACCAAAATATTTTCTTCCATATGTGGGAACGTTAGAATTTCAAATGTGTCAGTTATTAAGTTTTGAGACTAAGCCTAATTACTTTAGGAAATTAGAATCGACACATTTGCTTAAGAATGACCACCTTCAGAGTAGTCAACTGTGTGAGTTAAATCTGATTGACTTTGAGGATCCACAATCATTCAGGTTATTATTATGTGCTTCTAAGCTCTTAGTTGAGTTTTTCTAGACTTTACAACCTGATCCTGTTGATCCTGCCTATGAGGAAATCCAACCCATGAAAATATTTTATCTAGACCCTCTTATAGAGCCTGAACCTGAACCACAACTAGAAGTAGTTGTTGTAAACAGAAAACTAGATAAGGGTGTGCTCGGTTTGTTCATTTTCTTGGCCTGTTGTTTATTCTTCTTGTTTGTGATATCACTATTCGATTCAGACGACCCACAGTTGTTCCGATTATTTCTATATGATTTAATGAGGTGACTAATTCTTTCTTAGTCTGGATGAAGACTTTAAACTTAACACTTCTTGGGAGGTAACCCATGCTCATGAAACACGGTAATATCTTTCCTTAACTCCTTTTCCTGAAGTGGTAACAGTTTCTCCTTGTTCATATTTTTAATCATTCATCTTTAGAAACATTGAGGACACTGTTTGATTTAAGTTTGGGGGTAAGGGAGAAACTTTTTAGTTAAATAATAAAGCTCTAGAATTTAGAAGTTTGTGAACACTTCAGGGTGACACCATACTAGGTAGATAAAAACTTAGATCTTTTTGTATAGGAATTGGCGTGCCCAATTAAAATGGTTTATTCATAAAAGGACAGAGTTCAGGTGTTAGAAAATAACATGATATTCGTCACCACATCTTGGAGTATATCTCGACCATATCACTTTCTGTTTTTACTTTTGCAATTTTGTGTTTCTCTAAGTGATTTGGTTGGGCCCAGTATCAAATTGTTATCGCCACTAGGATGAAATAGAGTGTTTGAGATCAAGCCCGGTTCTTGTTTTATTCGAAAAAAAAAAAAACAAAAACAAAAAACAAAAACAAAAAAAAACAAAAAAAAACAAAAAAAAAAAAGAGAAAAAACAATATTGACACTTTGATAGCAATATGTGTGTGTTCTCCCTATCTTCGTCGCCTAAGCAAGCGTGGAACACAGGATCCATGGGACCTATCATGTAAGATGCTGATAAGAACCATGCGCTTGGAATCAATTTGATCCAATCATGTTGTCAATATATTTATCGTTTTATTTTCAATAAATCGATCGCTGGGACCCTTGTATATACCAGTTCAGTCGATATTAGTATTAGGTTTAAGACCATGTATCTCAATCTATTAGGATTCATCCTGGCACTGACCTTCAGACAGGTATGGGAAACACCGTTCACCTTAGTCAACATGTGCAACCTTTATATTTCTATGTCCATCTTCTAAATATTTTCATGTGATTAATTGGGATAGATTCTGAGTCTTGTGGTTGAACAATTATCTGAGTAGAGCTATGTTGTCTTATGAATTTTAGTATGCTTGAGTAAACACTCGTGTACAGCAATTGGACTAATATAGGGTAATGATTCCGATAGCCGATGAGTTGAGTAAACCAACTAAATAGCTTGTTTAGTGTCTATCCTTAATCGTTCACGAGTTGCTAAAATCTAGAGTAAAGGTTTTGTGGGTATATCTCTTGTAAACCCTCACGAGACAAAACTCGTCCACTAGGGACACCTAGGGGTTAAACGGCTTATTACATATATTAAATGTAGTCGCGATTCCTGCGAAAGTGAGTTAGGATTTTATTTTATTAGTTTGCTCGAGGACTAGCAAAATAGTAAGTTTGGGGGTATTTGATAGACACATTTTTGTGTCTAAATTGCACCCGATTATCTGCTTCGATAGTACTCGATTTTACACTTATTATGTCTTTTTATGTCTTTGTAGGTATTTTTGAGAAATAAACATTTGCGGAAAAATTGGCTCGGAAAGTGTTAAAGGCACCCGGGAAAATGGATTAAGGCACCCACACTTTGGATTGGGGGCACCCCCTTTTACATTTCAAAAACCGATTTTGGCGGGAACCCTAATCTTATCGAAGAGAAACTTCTAATGACTATTTGTACGTGATTTTAGGGATTTCGGGTACTTCTATTTGACCCAAAGACAAAAAGAGATCAAAAACAAGATCAAACACATCAAGCAATAGTGATTCATGCCGTGAAAAGTGCTTGAAAACCGTGTTATGGACGGAGAAGGAAAATTGACGGTGTAACAAGATCAAACACGTATTCAAGTTGGATTTGGACTCTTCTTTGAGTCCTTATCAATTAAGGAAGATCCCTAGGGTTAGAAAATGCTATAAATAGCAAAGAGAATCGAAGGAAAAAGCTGGGAGAGCTCCCGTACAATTCTGTTGCTGCTGCTGTTGCCGGAGAAGAAGAAGACAGACGACAGTACGATTCTGTCGCTGATATTGTTGCTGAACAGTCGCAGTTTAAGCTGCTTAACTGTTTAAAATGAGACACTTATATCAGTTGCTTGTTTCCTGTTGCTTTTCTGCTGCTGTAACACGCTGAACCACTTCACTGTAACGCTTAAAAGCGTATCAAATCAGCTGTGTTACTTCCTTTTAGCCTTTGTAAACACTTTTTGAGCAATGAAAGATTATTTTGAGTGTGTTTTCTCTACAATGAGCTAATCACCATCACTGGGATGACGGAGGAAGCTTTTTATCCAATAATTAAGTGGTATGTATTTAATTAATTTATTTATGTAATTTATTTATGATTAATTGCCTTGATTGAAAATTGATTTAAAAGATTTTTATTAAGCAATTGTGATTCTGTTAGATGGTGCATGCCTCGGATTAGGTCCCTAGATGCTCCATGCTTGTGTTATACAGTTGTTGTTTTGAAAATCTATTTTTGGCAATGCTTTAGAATTAAATTAAAAAAATTTAATTGCATGATTAAAATTACTATCACTTGATTTATTGGTTAAAAGTGGAATCCTGAATCCTAGTTCTTCCCCATATTTTTAAGTCATCTTGATTTTATTCTGTTTTTTTTTTTTAATTAAAATTAAGTCTATAATTAAACCTTCACAAGTCTGAGAATCGAACCTCTTTTTACCACTATATTTTATCACATCAGGTATCATATGCATACGGCTCATGTTAGTCAGTCTCAATCTGTTCAATGTATAATGTTTAGTACAAATACTTTGTAAATCGTTTTCTGCAAAGTTAATAAAGTGATCAGAGAAAACTCATCTACTATGGTATCAGAGCCATTAATGGCAGTCTTCTAGTTTCTTCCGCCATTCATGTTCGTTGAATCTTGATAATTCATCCTTGAATAAGAAATAAATTCATTGATTCACTCAAAGTCTTCTCTCGAGCAATGGAGAAATTAATGAAGCTTTCTTGGTAAGATTCAACTTCTTTCTCGATCTAAACAGCGTTCTTCGGTTCACTCAAAGTCATTTCTCGAATAGTGGTGAGATTAATGCAGCTTTCTTGGTAAGTATCAACAGTCTTTATTTCTCTGTTGATGGCGTGCTCGACAACAACCTTGATTAATGGTGCATTTACTAGAAATTCTTAATACTTCAGTACTATAAAACTCTCTAATAAAGTTGGAAATCAACATATCCTTCTTCTTTTCTCCTGTTCTTTCTTATTTCTTCTAAATCAACAGATCTTTAAACTCTTTGATTAGTTGAGCATTTGCTATTTTGCATGATTCGAGAGTTTCCTGCTTCAATGGAAAATCCGACCTCAAATTCAATAACAAAAGTTCCTCTGAATCAACTAATGAGTTTAGTAACCCTCAAACTCAAGGAAGGAAACTTTCTTACTTGGAAAAATCTTTTACTTCCAGTCATCAGAAAGTTCAAAATCATGCCATATCTTGATGGCTCATATCCTTGTCCAGATCGGTTCACAAATCAAAGAAATCAGACAAATGGAACTGAGAATCCACTTTATCTTGACTGGATAAATGAAGATTCCACCATCATAATGTGGATTAACAGTACTATTTCTGATTCTATCATACCATACTTCGCAGCAACGCCAACATCTCACAAATTGTGGAATACAATTGAAGAAAGGTTTGCTAGATCATCATCCACTCACTCAATTCAACTCAGAACAAAGTTGATGGCCATTAAACTAGGTAGTAAATCTGTTTCCTCTCTTATTGATGAACTAAAATTTCTAACAGATCAACTAGCCGCTACAGGAGAACTTGTTTCAGAGAAAGAACTGGTGGTGATCACTTTATCAGCCTTAAATTCTGAATACATTCCATTTTCAACCTCTATGAGACATCAAAATCCACCAGTTTCTTCCATTGAACTTCACAACAGTCTTCTAAGTGAAGAACTTATCATAAATGAAAGACACAATGATCTGATTCACAACACTACCAATCAAGCATTTCAAGCTAAATTTTATCCATCCAGAAACCTTTCCAGATATCAGAATACAAGATTTAAACCACAATCTACTTCATCCTTCACCACAAACAATTTTAGATCTGGAAACTATCCAAGAAGAGACTTAAATCTTGGAAGAAATTCTGGATACAACCAATACAACTCTCAAATCAAATCATCTAATTCCAAATATCAAATCAAAAATCCACATTATATTGTCTGTCAACTATTTGACAAGCAAGGACATAGTGCTCTGCAAAGCAACACTAGATTCAACACTACAAATCCTGCAAGAAATATGTCAGCAATGATGGCTACAGAAAATTTAACTGGGGAGAGTCCTTGGTTTGTAGACAGTGGAGCATCTCATGTTACTCCAAACAAGTCAGAACTTCAACATTCAACAAGATATGCAGGTCAAGATATGATTCAAACTGCAGATGGCTCAGGTATGCCTATCACATATTCTGGTTCTTGTATCAAAACTACTCCAGCACATCTTTTCTCTCTGAATAATATATTACTGGTACCTAAAGCTACTCAGAATCTTATATCTGTTCATCAATTCACCACTGACAATAATTGTTCAATAACTTTTACTTCTAATGGATTTTATGTGAAGGACTTATCCAATGGGAGGATAATTTTACAAGGACCACACAGTAATGGTTTATATCCCATCCAGTTCCTGAATCAGCAACTCAATAAAGCCTTTTCCACTACTAGTGCAACTCCTTCTGAAGTCTGGCACAGCAGGTTGGCTCACACCTCCTTCAAAAATATGCAGTGTATCTCAAAGAAATTGTCACTACCATCTTTAGTCAATAAACCAATTACTTTCACTGCTTGCTCTCTAGGTAGATCTCATAAACTCCCTTTTCCAAAATCTGAAAATTTTAGCACCAAGCCCTTAGATCTACTACATATGGACCTCTGGGGACCAAGTCCAGCAATGTCAAGATCAGGGTACAGGTACTATGTAGCAATAATTGATAATCATACTAAATTTTGTTGGTTCTTTCCATTACATGATAAAGCAGATTTTAAGGATATATTCATCTGTTTTAAAGTTTACATTGAAAAGAATCTAAATGAAACCATCAAAACAATACGTACAGATGGTGGTGGTGAGTTCATGCATAATCAATTACTCTCCTTTCTTTCTTCAAATGTAATTAAACATGAGTATACTTGTCCTCACACTCCTGAACAGAATGGAGTTGCTGAGTCCAAGCACAGACATCTTGTAGATGTTGGTAGGACATTACTCATACAATCAGGCATGACAGATTCTTACTGGGTAGAGGCTTTTTCAACAGCCAACTATATAATAAACAGATTACCAGTAAAGCCTCTAGGATTCAAAACACCATTTGAGACATTATATCAGAAACAACCTGACTATCACCATTTAAGAATATTTGGAGCTCTTTGTTTTCCATGGTTAAAACCATATGCTCCTCACAAACTTGCACCAAGAAGTATAGCATGTGTATTTGTTGGGTACTCTCCTGCTCAAAAAGGCTATAAGTGCTTAGATCCTACAACTGGTAGGATCTACATTTCTCGACATGTAATATTTCAAGAGTCAATTTTTCCTATGAAGAACCACCTATCAATCAATCCTGCTACTGTTGGACACTTGGACACTCCTTCTTCAGATATGCATCAGGCAGGTAATACTCAAGTTCATACTTCACAGTCTACTGTTACTTCATTTACTTCTAGTACTACTGATAAATCAGAGTCCTCTAGTCCAACTGTTGATCCTTGTCAGTCACAACAATTTTGAATGATCATCAAATGCAAACTAGAAGTAAATCAGGAATATACAAACCCAAAACATACACAACCAAACATACTTTGTCTGCAACTGTCTCTGCCCAGATACCACCAGTAACACCTACATGTTTTAGTCAGGCCAATCAGCATCCTAAATGGAGACAGGCATTAACAGATGAGTATAATGCTTCAGAATCTGCAAACACATGGTCCAAACTTCCCTATAACAAAACAATGAATTTAGTAGGATGCAAGTGGGTTTTTAGACTCAAATACAACCCCAATGGCTCAATAGCAAAATACAAGACTAGATTAGTAGCCAAAGGTTTTCATCAACAGGAGGGTATTGACTATTATGAGACATTCAGTCCAGTATCCAAGGCAACCACTATTAGGATCTTATTGTCTTTGGCAGTGAACTGCAACTGGAGTGTAGCACAGCTAGATGTTAGCAATGCTTTTCTCCATGGTGATCTTGATGAGAATATATATATGACACAACCGCCAGGATTTGTTGATCCAGAGAAGCCAACACATGTTTGTAAACTAAACAAGTCTCTCTATGGACTTAAACAGTCACCAAGAGCCTGGTATGCAAAACTCACAAAAGTTCTTTTAGAATATGAATTTGTTATATGCACTGCCGACAACTCCTTATTCATTCAGAAAATTAATTCACAGATTACATATATTCTAGTTTATGTGGATGATATTTTAATAACAGGCTCTTCATCTTCATACTGTGCTACTTTCATAACTAAACTGCAGTCACATTTTCCAGTGAAGAATATGGGTGAACTGCACTACTTCTTGGGTCTGGAA
The DNA here is from genome assembly GCA_023531435.1 of Papaver californicum. Classification (NCBI taxonomy): domain Eukaryota; kingdom Viridiplantae; phylum Streptophyta; class Magnoliopsida; order Ranunculales; family Papaveraceae; genus Papaver; species Papaver californicum. The sequence goes on from JAJJMC010031074.1 coordinate 721,390, forward strand.
ATAAAAAGAACACCAACAACTCTTTTCTTATGTCAGACGAAGTATGCTTTAGATCTCTTAGAGAAACATAACATGGCAGGTGAAAAACCATGTGCATCACCAATACCTGCTAACTACAAGTTGCACCAGACTACAGGAGTCCCATTAACTGATCCTACTCCATACAGGTCCTTAGTAGGGGAGTTGCAGTATCTTACATGGACTAGGCCAGAGATAGCCTATGCAGTAAATCAAGTCTGCCAGTTTATGCAGGCACCAACCACTGACCACTACACTGCTGTAAAGCGAATTCTAAGGTATATTAAGGGAACAATTGAACATGGTTTGTTATTTTTACTAAGGGCTCCAATGCTGTACAGGGCTACAGCGATGCAAACTGGGCTGGTGATCAACTAACTAGACGTAACACAGGAGGCTACTGTATCTTCTTTGGTTCTAACCCAGTCTCATGGTCAAGTAAGCGACAGACAACAGTAGCTAGATCTTCTACAGAAGCTGAATTTCGCAGCATAGCAAACTTGGCAGCAGAAATAATGTGGATCTGCAAACTACTTCTGGAAATGAATGTTACAATGCCGTCCTCACCATCACTTGTTTGTGATAATATCAGTGCAATCTCATACTCCTCTAATCCTGTCTTCCACACAAGAATGAAGTACGTAGCCATCGATTATAATTTTGTGAGAGAGTTAATCCAGACAAAGTCCCTCCAAGTCTCGTATGTTTCAACAATAGATCAGACAGCAGATATCTTCACAAAAGGATTCTCTGGCCCGCATTTTAGTACACTTCGGAACAAACTGTGTGTATGCAAGATGCCTACCAACCAGTTTGAGGGGGGGTAATAGATTACACCTTGTTTACACTTTGATCCCTTTCAGCATTCTATGACCTGTCTGCCTAATCATCAATGAGTCATGTATAGTGAGCTGTCCACGGTATCATATGCATACGGCTCATGTTAGTCAGTCTCAATCTGTTCAATGTATAATGTTTAGTACAAATACTTTGTAAATCGTTTTCTGTAAAGTTAATAAAGTGATCAGAGAAAACTCATCTACTAATCCATTATATCCTCACTCTCTCTTCTATAAGAATACTTAAACCAAGATAATTGTGAGAAGCTAGGTTAAACGAAGAGAGTGACTGTTGTTACTTAAAAGAAAGATGAATGGGTTGTTTTTTCTTTTCTTAAGATTGGTCTTTGCTCGGATTCCAATTGGGATCTCGAGGATAAAGAAGGCTTCTAGTTTGGATTTTGTATGTTTTAGCCTAAGCTCTTTTGTTTTGGTTTGTAACTCTCTTACACTAAGTACCTAGCCCTGAACAACATGTACAGGAGCTGTGGTGTAGTTTCACATGATACATCCATATGGAGCTGGAATGACCAGTGGACCTCCACTCTAATTTTTTTTCCCGAATGTTTTTCGTTTAACATAATTTTGTAAATAATTTGTTTTAGCCTGGAAAGGGATCTTGGAAGCTTGATGCGATCCTGGTTCATGTATAACTAAACTTTTAAGTACTCTATCACAGCGGCGGAGGTAACCCACAACGTACGCTTGTCTTCCCGATTTTTCTATTATTAGCATATATTGTTTTATGCCCAAATAAAAAGTATATGAGTTTCTGCCCACTCTAAAAAGAGCTCAAGTCCAATACTATCCTACCCAGAGTAAAATAGAAATAAAAAAGAAAGGTAAAAAAATTAAGGTATTCTTTTACTTCCTTCTGCTCCCCTTTCCTCTTTGCTTCTCCCATAAATAAACTTGAATTATCACTTATAAACTTTGAAGAATTATCACTCGAATCGAACTAAATCATTGTTATTTCTAACATTTCTTTTGTGTTGTATATTTTATGTAGGATCTGCAACAATGAAAAACATTAAACAAAAGAAATTTATTAAGGTTAAGAAATCTCTGAATTGATACACGCAATGGACAGAGCCACCTGTTCAGCAACATAATAGTCCGTAGGTACTCCTCAAGAATGAGAAATGATATACCCAACATCGGAGATGTGTCCAGGATAGAACTACCCGTTATAACTTGTATATGCACAATACAAATCACCCTCAAACGAACTCAACAACAAGATAGTGGAAGGAAATAAACAAACAATGTGCGCAAAACAAAGCAAGAAGAGGGGGAAAGAAGAAGGATAGTAGCTGCTTCTGGAGTGAGTTGAAATGATGAAGTCGTTTTTCTTTTATAGCCAAAAGGTGAGAGTAGTTTTAATGGCAATCACTACAAGAATCAATTCTGTGCATGAAGCACGGATATTATGTTTAAACGGATTTAAAACGGTAAGAAAATATTTTATCTTTAATTCATATTAAATCTCGTCGGGTCATAGCCCATGATCTTAGTCCTCCCTCAACCACAAAAGCGTTTGAACCCTAAGGGCCCTCCCTTGGAAGCAACTTTCTAGGTAATAAGGAGAGGAATCATCTTTAGTTTCTCCAATGTGAGACTAAAGGTTCATTCACAAAAGTGAAAAAAGATCTAGTGTTCCTTAGTGACTTCTAGGTCCTAAGATCCATTTCCACCAAGACCAAAATCATTTTAAGTTCATTTTTCTCCAAGAATCCCCCACATGAATGAAAACCCGATAAAATCATAAATCAGAAAGCGAGAAATACCACTTAGGAGATAGGCGTCCATAAGGTCTTGAACCTTTGCTTAGAGAGAAATTATCGGAGCTACTTGATGGACAGTGAACGCGATGTTTTGAACTACCATCGTTTGGTGTAGTTCATCAATAACTTCCACGCGTGATATCTATCTAGGTGTTGTCAAGTTCGTGTCGTTGTGTCCACTTTGGCCCTGGACGTATCCCGTTTATCAGACTGCTCTAGAGAATCAGCTCAATTCTCATAGGAAGAGGCCCACTTCCTCATTCAGATAGGTGATATCTATCAAGAGTGTTTACTACTACACCCCACTTCAATCTTAAATTGAAACTATAAAACTCATTAAGACTTTAATAAAAAGCCATCCTCCACATGCAGTCATACTATTACGTCTACACCATAGGGAAGGGACAGAGAATGAAATTCTATGAATCCTTTAATTCACCATAAATTAGTTGTCTCATTCGAAACCTTGATCTTAGGATCTCCAGTCAGCAAGGTTGAGTATCCTTCATGGCAAGTTTAATTGAGGAGCTTAAGCCCCATCCCCCTTGATGCATTACTAACTATCTCATTGGATAAATATTTCTTCAAAGGGTCCACGATATTCTCTTTAGACCTCACAAAGTCAACAGAAATAACGCCAGTTGAGATTAGTTGTTTCAAGGAATTATGTCTTCTACGAATATTCCTGCCCTGGATTACAAGTATACCTACTCAACCTACTCACGGCATAAACAATGTTTGGTCTTGTACAATTCATCAAATACATCAGACTTCCTATAGCACGTGAATATTCAAGTTGTGAAACTCCATTACCCTTATTCTTT
>JAJJMC010031074.1:729854-791549 GCA_023531435.1 Papaver californicum
TTAAAGGCTTCTAAGGCATCATCCTTACCTTTAAGTAAATATATGTGACAGTACCTCGTACAATCATCTATAAAAGTAACAAACCATTTCTTACCACCTCTAGTTTGAACTGATTTCATGTCAACAAGGTCTGAATATATTAATTATAAGGGTTTAAAATTTCTCTGAATATTTTTCTTATATGATTTTTTTTAGCATATTTTGATTCTACGCGTATTTCACATTTATGTTCATTATCCAAACTAAATTTGGGTATGCAACCTATGTTAGCCAGTTTATTCATTGACTTATAGCTGACATAGCCAAGTTTACATGTCAAACATTCAATGACACACAAACATAAGAAAAATCAATTTTATTCATTTCAACAGAGGTTACATTCAATTTTTAGAGACCCTCAGTCTTATAACCCTTTCCTACATAATCCTTACCCTTAGTGACAATAACTTTCCCAGATTCAAAAACAAGTTTAAATCCCTTATCATCTAAAACACCACAAGATACAAGATTTTTACAGATGTTCAGAACATGAAGAACTTCATTCAATGTGAGAGTTTTGCCAAAAGTGAGTTTTATCCCAACTTTGCCTTTTCCCGCAACCTGTGTTGCGGACGATTTACCCATGTAGAGTTTCTCCCCTTCTCATACCTTCTGATAGAAGGTGAACATATCTTTGTTTCCGCAGACATGCTTGGTAGCACCATAGTCTACCCACCAGTCTCTCAAATTGTTTACCAAATTGACTTCATACACCGTGCTAGAAAACTCGTTCTTGTTGTTTTCAACCAAATTAGCATTGTTTTTATTATTAAAGTTCTTACCTTTTCTACAATGCATTGTCATATGGCCAGGAATTCCACAAACATAACACGCACCTTTAATTTTACCAATGCCAGATTTGGGTTTCGGGAAAGTACCTTTCTTGTGCGGACCAGGCTTGCGTTTGCTGTTGTCGCCCTTTTCATTATTGGAAGACTTATGTTCAATTACATGAGCCTTGTTGGACATGTCCCTTGCGGAAGATACGTTCTTGTCTTTGGAACACAACAATTCTTCCACTTGAATCTTCTTACCCAATTCAACCATACTGACTTCACCAGTTTCATGTTTCAATCTTCGTTTGTATCCAGACCAAGAAGATGGTAATTTCTCAATTACAGCAGACACTTGAAACGTTTCATATGTCATCATACCTTTAGCAATAGTTTTATTGATAATGCGTTGAAGTTCAAGGAATTGGTCAACCACAGATTTGCCATTTGACATTTTGTATTCCAGGAACCGGGCAATCAAAAACTTCTTACTTCCAGCAGTTTCAGCTTCATATTTTACTTCTAAAGCAGCATATAAATCAAATGCAGAAAAGTTTTCTTTTGCATTATAGAAATCATGTAGTGCATCTTCTAAACAGTTCATTATATGATTTTTGGCCATATAGTTCTGTCTACCCCAACTTTCCAACTCCCTTTCATTTCCAGTATCATTCAAAGTCTCATCAAAGTATTTCAGAACTAATTCATCTAGCATATGGAAACTCAGAAAGAACAACATTTTGGATTGCCATCTTTTAAAATCTTTGCCACTAAATTTTTCTGGTGTGTCCACATCATTTTTACCCATTGTTACAGAAGAAGGCTATTGTGTCAATATAGTTGGATCTTCAACAATGAAAAACACTAAACAGAAGAAGTTTGTTAAGGTTAAGAAATCTCTGAATTGATACACGCAACGGACAAAGCCACCTGCTCAGCAAATTGTCCTTAGCACAATAGTCCACGGGTACTCCTCAAGAATGAGAGATGTTATACCCCAACAACGGAGATGTGTCTAGGATAGAACAACCCATTATGATTTGTATAAGCACAATACAAATCACCCTTAAACGAACTCAACAGCAAGATAGTGGAAGGAAATAAACAAGCAATGTGCGCAAAACAAAGCAAGAAGGGGAAAAAAAAGACAGGATAATAGCTGCTTCTGGAGTAAGTTGAAATGATGAAGTCGTTTTTCTTTTATAGCCAAAAGATAAGAGTAGTTCTAATGGCAATCACTTCAAGAATCATGCACGGATATTATGTTTAAATGGATTTAAAACGGTAAGAAAATATTTTCTCTTTAATTCATCTTAAATCTCGTCGGGTCATACGCCCCCATATTTAAAGCAAAATTTATTTTGGTTTTAAATTCTCTAAGGAAATAAATTTTGTTCAAAAAGGTAAGTCTTGGTTGGTCCGCAGCCGCAGCTACGCCCGCTCCTGCAACACATACTTATTCCCGCAACCGTAGTCACAGTCACACCTGCACACACAGATCCACAAGACGTAAGCGCACCCGCACCCGTGCGTACGTGCTTCGGTGCGAAGCAACGCAAGTGTGTGAAAAGCATGGTTGCACCAACTAGTCCTCCCCTAACCACAAAAGTGTTTGAACCCTAAGGGCCCTCCCTTAGAAGCAACTTTCTAGGTAATAAGGAGATGAATCATCTTTAGTTTCTCCAATATGGGACTAAAGATTCATTAACAAAAGCGAAAGAAAAGAGCTAGTGTTCCTTAGTGACTTCTAGGTCCTAAGATCTATTCCCACCAAGACCAAAATCATTTTAAGTTCATTTTTTTCTAACATTTTATCATTATCAAACGCTACTAGGTGTTGTAATACAATCTTTAGTACGTAATGATATACTTTTTTCTAGTCTTTTTGTTTTGTGGCATGTACTTTTTCATTTGCCTATTCTTTTATGAAAATCTTACTCCGCCCCTGCTCTATCAACTTTAAAATTGGTGTTCTTTTTGACGAACTTGTAATGTGTTATCATTTTGCACTAGCTTTGGCCTTTGGGCACCCAGAAACTCGAACAGCGTTGCTAGTATTAGCAGGCAGCACTCAATGGAAAACCTTTTAATTAATGTAAATCAATGTACTAATTTTTCGATGAAGTAGCAGCCGCATGAAATTTCGCTATGAGGAAATCTTTGATTACATCAATTTAACGGTTGATGAAGTATGTATTTGCCCATATGGACATGACGACAATTTATTAGAAAAGGAGTCTAATTAATTTAAGTTTTGGGTATTCTGGCTCTAGAATCCGAAGTTCAAAGAAATTAAGTGTTTGGTTAAGCTAAATTAATATTCCGATATTCTTGTTCTAAAATCCTAAGTCCAAATTTTTTTATTTATTTTTTCAAAAATACAAGGTAATCTGATTATGTCATGTTGCAGCAAATTTTGTCATGTAAATGAGAAAAATTCTAATTTTCTAACCAAACAAATTTCGTCAGATTATAAACTTCATTATATTTTGTTCTTTTCATAATTAGCTGGCTTTCGTTAAACCCATCCTCTATGCCAAAATAGTAATAGAGGCAATTTCTATTTCTCTTGCTTGCGCTGTTGAGCCAAGGTCCTTTAAGAACTCGACTGCGAAAGAGAGAAAGTGAAGAATGAACTTGATACATGAACGAATCATTCAAGCTGCCATTCTACTATTGGTAGAACCTGGTGAACCGGGCGTATTTATTTGAATTGTTGAAAGACCTAAAAGATAGTTAATCTGACAGTATGTATATGAATAGAAAATTCCATAATTTATATATATTTATCCGAATCCCAACTACCGATTTCAATTCAAATATATTTACCATCTAAACGTTAAGATGTACTATTTTAATAGAACCTAAAAATAAAATAATCCTATTTTTTATTTATTTTCAATTTCCTCTACCATCTTATTTCTGAATCCCTTTGCTTTTAATTCTCCGAATATGAAAACACACCTCTAAGAGGTTTTTTTACGTTTTTTGAATTGTAGATTAAAGGATTCATTTATAAATGAATCAATATGCTTGTAATTTTGCTCACACTCACAAAATATGCAAGTATTGGTTAACTGCGCAAAATTGGCATGAGCAGCCAAAACATACAGTGCTCATGTACTAGCTAAAAAAACATGAGCACCTCACTGTTATATAAAATATATTGATAACAATTTTGTATGTAGTTGTTTTCTTTTCCTTTAAACATGTTTGACTCGTTATAAAAGTCTAGCACGGCACAATTGTTATATGAGCTTTGATTTTTGTGATGATATAAATATATTCCAATATACGTGTAACTCGAGCAAAATTACGGTGTTAAACATCTAATGCCATGGTAGTGTATCCAAATAAATATGATTCATATATATATATATATATATATATATATATATATTTTTCCTCTTTAATATTTTTAAAAAATAAAGGATTACAACAACGACAGTGTATCTGAATGATCACATATGCGCCATGGCATGAGAAACTTTAATCTAATCTAGCGACTAAAACTAAATTAACTGATTTAATATTATATCAGAAATCACCTTTTTCGACGGACCAAAACTGTCATTAATAGAGATTATCGACAAAGTCTGTCCTTTAATAATTGATGTTAACTGAGTACGTGATTGTTGTGACACATAACATTATATAATCCATAAATATTGTTGGAAACCCAAGTTTTGTGAAGGTTGTTTTAATGAAACCCCGATCTAAGCATTCATAAGCCTTTTGGATATTAACTATTAGGGCTATTTTGGAAGATTTGATATAATGAAGAAGTTCTCCCGCAATAGCGATGTTATTATGAATTGATCTTTCTGGTACAAAGACACTCTGATAAGGGGCTAATCAAAAATGGGAAAAACGATCTAATGCGGTTGACCAAAATTTTGGCAATTATTTTGATGTGACATTACAAAGCCCTATAGGTCTGAATTGTATTGGTTTTGAAGGATGTTCAATTTATGGAATTAACGTGAGGTTTGTGTAATTCATGAGCGGGTGAATACTTAGCGAATTAAAAAAACTGTGAACCATAGCTATTAATTGAGTATGAGTGGTTTCTCAAAAGATTTTGAAGAACTTACTGGTATAGCTATCTGGACCGGGAGCTCGCTCAGAATCTACAGAAAAAAGTTTCTTTTTGATTTCCATTGGGGTCACCTCGTCGGTTAGCAGTGCACATTGCCTGGGAGTTAATCTCGGGGTGATTGTTCTACAAAGATCCTCATCAATCGTTGTTGGGGCTGTCGTATATTGTTCGTTATAATGATCCAAAATCAGGTGTATAATCACATCTTTATTGGTTACCCAGTTGGTTTGATTGTCTTATATTTGTTGTATATTGTTGTGTCCCCTATGAATGGTTCCTTTGGTGTGGAAGAAAGTTGTGTTGTTGTCACCTAATTATAGCCACTGAATTTTAGATCTTTATTGCCAAATGTCAAATGGTTAGTTTTTAAAGCTCCTTTTCACGAGTTAGCCAGAAGTCCTGCTCATTTCCTTGTTTTAACTATGATAAAACATTCAAGAAATGCAAGCTCGTATATATACAAGGCCGGACCTGAGGCCCTGCAGGCTAAGCCTTGTATTAATGTCAGATACTGATAATTTAAAACTAATTGAATATGAAAATATCCGCATTTAAATTATTAGTATCTGATATTAACATATACGAGCATAATTTATAGTTACATAACTTATGTACGTTTCTTGTAAAAATAAATCTAGTTTTTTCTTACGTTTTCGAATTCGACAATGTCGGATATCTGGATACGAATTCAAATAATATAATTTTTATTTTTATTTTTTTGAGTATCTTACTTTGAAATTAGGTATCTATATGAGAGAATTAAATACAAATGTCAATGTAACACAATTTATTGTTAAAAAGAGTGTCCACGAATTTTATTTATTGTATGAAAGGAGAGGTTTTGAAAAAACCTAAAAATTTATTTATTAGATTACCTCATTTAATTGAGGTTTGGATTGTTACATAGAAGAGATAGTACATAGACACACCCTCATGTTTCATCATTATACATTGCACAGTGATACAACCAATCTACAATGTGATTTCTTTGATCTACATGAAACCGAATAACATAGAAAAGACTAATTTGAATAATGTTAATTTAATTATTCTTCAACCATTTAGAGAATTCTTCTTCATTAAGATAAAATTTGTTCATAAAAAAAGTAGACTGCGGTAATCATCGTAATCACGATCCATTCCAATAACCATTGATCTTTTTTGTATAAATATTGATCATCGTCACGTCGGAATTAATCTTCTTCAAAGATATGCTTGGATTTGTCATCTACTTCCAATATAAAAGTCAAAGACTATAATAAAATGCACTAATGACAATTACAATTAGAATTAGAATTATTACAAAGCATGAAATAGCCATTGAATACACAAAAACATTAACATAAAATAAAATTTAAAACCTAATTAAATCACAGTGTACTCTTTACTGAAAGTAAAAGAAGTTAACAATACAAATCCAAATATACTTGGGAAATCTGATGTACTAAATTCAATCCGAGAAAATTTAGTGCCCACAAAATTGGATTCCCTGTGTCATGTTGCTGTGTCGTGCATAGTGACCATGGACAAGAAGACTAATGAGTTAAGACTGGGCTTTTAATGATTTCAGCATCTACTATGGTCCAAGTCCAATAATGTTCATATTTATATAAAGACATAACTAACCTTCTAATGTACTAAAATTTACAAATTCTCTCCCTTTTAAATAAAACAAATCTCAAAAACCCTAATTCTCTTGTTCGTCTCTTCTTCATCTCTGAGGTAAGGGAAACACAATAAAATTTTTTTTTGCAAAACCCTAATATTATTTTCAAGCGATTTCTTCACAAATTACAAAATCCTAACTTTGATTCCTGTTTTCATTTGGCAGATCCCATCTCAAATCACAACATCATAAGGTAAACTTCATTTTCTTGAAATGACCTATTGCTTTGTTGCCTCTCATATCTTATTATGGCATGAGTTATCTATGTGATTGTATGTAGAACCATGCTGAGCTTTTATATGCAGGAGATATGAATATATTAGGTTTCTGTTTTTTCAAATCCATTCTTAAAATCTGTGATGTTGTAAATTTAAAATTACTCAAGCTAATTATGTTCACTGTCTCTCGCCGGTTGTCAAATATTGGCTGTAAAACCTTCGATGGATAAAATGCAAATGTTATCTGTTCCTGTGTAGTTGTCTTCGATCACCTCAAATCTCTTTAGTGGTTTTTACTGTTGTTGTGCATCTTATGTTTTGGTGAAGAGAAGTGTGTTGTCAACTAGGTAGGGTGTTTAATGATTAGTATGAAAACTGCTGGAAGTTAGTACTTTAGTACTTCTTGTGTATGATGTTTTTGATTGTTTGTTTGTTTGTTGGGAATTTCAATTTAGTCTTAGATTCTGAAATGTGCGTGATATATGTCATTACATACTGCTGTATTGCTGGTGGTTAAAGATTATGTGATAAGATAGCTTTCGTGTATTGGTAGTGAAAAGATTTGAAACCAGTGAATTGTTATTGTTAGGTGATTTTTAGTATAATTTTATTTGTTTATTCATCGTGTTTCATAGAGTTAACGAAAATGGACTTTTAATAACAGGGGTAAGTAATGGCTCCACCGCAGCCGAAGAGTGGCCTCTTTGTGGGTTTGAACAAAGGACACATTGTAACAACAAAGGAGTTGGCTCCACGCCCATCTGCTAGAAAAGGAGTGAGTTTTCAAACCCATCTAACTTTGTTGTAATCAGAATGTTTACATAATTACTGCGTTATGTATTCCTCTCATTTGGCCGAGATAAAAGAGGCGGTTGTTGTTGAATTAATATGATTTTACTGCTTTTCATCAAAATTGTTCAAATAGCAGCTTGTATGTGAATAATTTTGAACGGAAAACTTTAAATGCTGATATGTATCTTGATTTGGTTTTCAGAAAACCAGTAAAAGAGTTCTCTTTGTTAGGAGTTTGATCAGGGAAGTTGCTGGGTTTGCTCCTTATGAGAAAAGGATTACTGAACTTCTCAAGGTTGGGAAAGATAAGCGAGCTTTGAAAGTGGCGAAGAGAAAGCTCGGCACACACAAGAGGGCAAAGAAGAAGAGAGAGGAGATGTCAAATGTACTTCGTAAGATGAGGTCTGCTGGAGTTTCGGAGAAGAAAAAGTAAACGTCCCAATAGTATTTGGAATTCAGTCACTAGTTACTACTGTTACTGCGGAAAACTGTTTTAATTTTTTGTTCCTGCTCTGTTTTTGGATTTGGAAATTGAAACTCCACCTTTGTTTTTGAATGATAGAGATATCTTTGTTCCTTTTCCATGTCTTGTATTAGCAGTTCCAGTTTGGGTAAATATCATCTAGAACTGGAACCTATTCCGTAATTTGGGTAATATATTGTACCGAGGAATGTAGATAATCATCCGAATTCTATAGCCTTGTCAGAATAGATGGTTTTCCAATAGCTGTAGCAGGCTCACTGAATTTGTCCCAACAGTGGCTTGTCGCAGTCGACAATTGTTGTTGAGTTCAGGTACAGAATAATATTGACTCAGGTTGACTACCCCAGTAAAATTAACAAGATTGCTAATAGAGGGTACGAATTTACTTTGGGGGGTGCCAAATTTTGTTTAAGACGAAACATTTTTTCCTTTTGAAAAGGTGCACCCGTAAGCAAATTGGTTCCCCTATTAGCAATACCCCTTAATAAATGAATCGGCGACACGTGCCGCAGTAATTAAGGTTAAGATTTCCAAGACAAAATGCCTGTAAAGAAATCATCGAGAGGTCTTTTATCGGTCTCTGTTTCCCCCGCCCCACTCCCCATTCCAGTAGCTTCAATCTGGTCTTCTTCTTCTCTCTCTAGAGCTTCTTCCCAGAGGGTGAGTGAGAGGGAGAGAAAGAGAGAGATACCAAACCAGTAGTTGGTATGTCTTATATCTCACTTTCACTCTGTTTATGACTACTATGTTTTTCTTTTTAATAGCTCTTGATGATTATTTGGGTGTTTTTTATTTATTTGGTCATTTTATGTGGTTCATTGAGTTTGTAAGAGAAAAACACCACTTGTGAAAATTTGTATTGTTATTTGTCTTTGATTTTTCTAGGGTTTATCTGAAAGAGGGTTTCTGTTTGTGGGGTTTATTGTGTGGTTTTGTTAATGGAAGGTGATGATGGGTTTTATTTGTTTTTTTTTTATGCTTTAGGGTTGTAATTTCTACTCTATTAGATTGACTGCTGGTTCTGGGTTTGGGTTTTTAACTGGGGTTGTTTGTTTCTCTTCATTTATTTGCGAACATGTTACTGAGATTAATCAAAATCAATAATCATTTTGAACGCAATATTGTAATTCTTCCAAATGGATGATGCAACCACATCTATGTCCATTTTACTGCTTACTCTGAAGCAATGAAATACCATTGAGAATGGTGGAGAGACACTGGTGCAACCATGCATGCATGTTCTTGTCGACGGTTATTCTCTGACATATAAGAAATTAGAGAATGATTGATGAAACACTATGGGTTAAGGTCCAAAGTGTTCCACATCCCCACGTAAAAAGAAACGGATCCTCAATGTTGAACGAATTCAAGATAGTATTTGTGGATAAAGTGTTAGTTGTGGTCAAAGCATGATCTTCAAACATTCTCTAATTTAATCATTGCCTTCTTTGTTTAGTATGAATTCAGTGAGTCACTGATGTTGATAATTCAATTGTTTAGTAATCTTGATCACTGTTGGTGGCGTGTCATCACACATATGTACCTTTTGTTTGAACACCTTTATTAAGATGGAAATAGGTATTCTGTTCTGGTTTCTTATGCGTGAATTGATCATAATACATAACAATAATTGAATGCTCTTTTAGATTAGGTCACAATGTACATATAGGAACTTTGGGTGAAATAAGAAAGGGAAACTTGAACGAAAACGGTTTATCTTCTCTGTGTTCGTTGATATTGTCTAACCGTTTCTAACGTAGGGACATAACTCTTGGCAAGAGATGCCAGTTCCAAGCTAATGCTGTAGTTTGTATTATTTGAGCTGTCTTATAAGTATGTTTAAGCATCTGCAACCCGGTATGGTGGTGTATTTTTATGGGTTTGCTTATAGCAACATCGTGTTTTTTTGTCTCAGATTTGAATTCTAGGTGGTTCAGTTTCTTCTACTATTCAGAAGGTTGCTTCATTTTCGCTGGTAAAATCCGGATATCTCATTGTATTTGGTCCTTTTGTTCGTGGGTGTAACTTTTTCTGCTATCCGTTACTCGTCTGCTTTATCTTCTTCCCTTGTGTTATTCATTTGTAGATACGTTTTTTATTTGTTCATAAGTAAAACCGTTTGGTAATTAATATGTTTGCGGGAATGTTGCACAGTATGCGTCATAATTTTGCACTTGGAAACTATTTTAAAGGAAGAGAAAGATGGAGTGCAACAAAGAAGAGGCCATCAGAGCCAAGGAGATTGCAGAGAAGAAAATGCAAGACAATGACTTTGTGGGAGCAAGGAAAACTGCCATCAAGGCCCAACAACTATACCCTGGCTTAGAAAATATCTCTAAGATTCTAATAATTTGTGATGTACACTGTTCTGCAGAGAGCAATGTCTTCGGGTCTGAAAAAGACTGGTATGCTGTCCTTCAGGTTGATCGAACAGCAGATGTGGGTTCAATTAATAAGCAATTCAGAAAGCTCGCTCTCTTACTTCATCCTGATAAGAACACATTTCCTGGTTCAGAAGGTGCATTTAAATTGATTGGTGAAGCCCAGAAGATGCTTGTGGACCCCGTACAAAGGAAAATGTATGATATGAAATGTAGTCAAGTAATGAAGCAGAAGAAACCAAAGCCAACTCGTAATAGAAATGCTAAAGAACCTGGGGTACATCCCCATCCTGGGAATCCTCAACAGAGTAATCAGCAACCACAGCAACAACAACAGCAAAAGACCCAACCTGAGGTTTCTAATGGACGATATTCATTCTGGACGCGATGCCCTTTTTGCAATGTAAGGTACGAATATCAGATACAATTTTTGGGCAAAGGTCTGCGTTGTCCAAATTGTGCCAAAGTCTTTATGGGAGTTGAAGTGGGTCTTCAAGAGATGACATCTGGAGGTAATGAATCGTCTACTCAAAAGAAAGAAGATCCACGTCAGGATGGTCATAAGATAGGATCTGAGGAGGAGTCCACTATGAAGGTTGGTCGGGATTCTGAAGCAAAAGGGAGGGAAGACGCGAACTTGCACACAGGAGATGTAAACAAAGCAAATAGGATGAAGAAAGAAAATAAACCTTCTGGGAATGAGACCAGGAAGAGGGGAAGGAAGTCAACAGCCACTTGGGAATGCTCCCCGAAGAAATCAAGGGTAAACGAGCCTCCTAATGCTGCACAAGGTCAGGGTGAAACAACTATAGAAAGTGATGCTTCTAAAACTGATGAAGCACTTGATTCCTCAGCTAATCTCGAGGAAAATAAGGTGGAGAGACATAAAGGAAGGACCCCACATGAAACAAGTTTTCTAAATGGAAAGGATAGAGCTGATGAATGTAACAATGGGAAAGAAGATGCTGTTGAAGCTGATAAAGTCCCTTTTGCTGGTTTTTATGATTTCAACAAGGATAAAAGCTTTGCAGCTGGTCAGATATGGGCCGTGTACGATCATTTTGATGGCATGCCTAGATTCTATGCGCGGATCAGGAAAGTTTTCTCATCTGATTTTAAGGTGAGGATGACTTTGTTAGAGGCTGATTCTGAAGATCAAGATGTGATTGATTGGATGACTGAGGACTTGCCTGTTGCTTGTGGTAAGTTCAAACACTCAAAGAATGAATACACCGAGGATCCTAGTAAGTTTTCTCATAGGGTTGAGTGGGAAAAAATCCTCGGTAAATGTCCGTACATGATATATCCCAGAAAAGGTGAAACTTGGGCACTCTACAAGAATTGGGACATTAAATGGAGCTCTGATCCAGACAACCACAGAAATTATGAGTATGAGTTTGTAGAAGTCCATTCGGATTATAGCGAGAAATCGGGCATTAAGATAACGTACTTAGTTAAGATCAAGGGCTTCGTAAACTTGTTTAGGCCAACCATAGTCAATGCAAAACATTTGTTGCACATACCACCAAATGAAATTCTCAGGTTTTCACATAAGGTTCCTTCTTATAGGATGAGCGGCGAAGAACAAGAAGATGTTTATGAAGGCTATTTTGAACTTGATCCTGCTTCTTTGCCTAGTGACATCGAGAAGATTTCTGATCCTATACACGTGGAAGTAAATATTGGAAGAGGAGACCATGACTCTAATGGTTTACTCAATTCTCCGCAGACGCAGAGGACTAGTAAGCCACAGGAGAGTACAAACACTGATGAAAATGCGGGGCAACCTATTCAGAAGAATCACATTGGTGCAGATCCGGTGAATAATGCTGATGGCTTAGATACAATGCGCAGTGTTGAAAAACAAAGATCCACTTTACCTTCCTTTGTGGACCCTATTAAGCCAAATCCAGAAGCATTATACTACAACTTTAAGAAAGACAAACATCCCCAAAAATTTGTGCCCGGTCAAATATGGGCTATGTATTGCGACTTTGACGGCTTGCCTAAGTTTTATGCTCACATAAAAAAAGTAGAACTGTCCCCGAGTTTCAAGTTGCAGATAAGATGGCTTGAGTCGTGCAGTCTACCAAAGGGTGCTACTCAATGGCTTGACAAAGAAATTCCCGTTTGCTGTGGGACATTTAAACATGGTCAGAAGACAGAATTTGATGAGACTGCATCTTTCTCTCATATGTCAAGACCAGTTACATTTAGCAACACTAACAAGTTCGAAATCAACCCAAGGAAAGGGGAAGTGTGGGCGTTATACAAGAATTTTAATCCCGAACTATCGCATTCTGATCTGGATAAATGTGAATACGAGATTGTTGAAGTCCGTGAAGTGAAACCTCAGCTGATACAAGTGCTGGTTTTGGAGCAGGACTGTGAGGCTGTTCATTTTGGGACTATTTTCAAGAGTAAAAGAAATGGGCAGTATTTCACTATGGAAATACCAGCAGTTGATCTACTTAGATTCTCTCACCAAATTCCTGCTTTCCAGCTTACAAATAAAGTACATGAAAAGCTGCAGGGATGTTGGGAGCTTGATCCCGATGCATTGCCAGAATCTTACATTTTTGACCAAAAAGCAAGTGTAAGTTATAATTCACTCCAACATACAATTTTACTTTTATATTCAAATTGTGGTAGATTGAGATTACATTAAATACGCCATTCTTTCGATCTCTACATATATTTATCACTTATTGCTTTAATGAGACTCCCAATAGCTGCTTCTCCTGTTAATGACACTTCGATCTCTCTTTTAACATTATGTAAATCATTTGCTACAGGATTCATTATCTTCATCGATTTGAAAGCTTGCTGCACTTGAGTTTTTAACTGATATCTATAAGAAGTTGTTTTTGGAGCTTCTCCAAGTTTGCATTTTGCCGCTGCGGAGTAAGTGCTTATGGAATTTTGTAGATTGAAATGGAATGCCTGTCCATTTAAGTTAAACTTGTGATGTTTAAGGAAATTTTTGTATATACAATAGACTCTTGCATCAATTCTCTGGATCTTTAGTTTTATGTAGAATCTCGCATAAACTTGAGCATGAATTGGGGTTACTATTACTTAAATCAACCTATGTAGTTTTGGTATTATATTGTGATGGAGGATTATAATCTTAATGACTCTGAATCCTCTATTATTTCAACTTTTTACGTCCTGAATTGATCTCTTTTTTGTTCTAATTGAATTTACCTCTTACTTGGTGTGGCAAGAATAATGTTTTTGCTGGACTTACAGACATGATTCACTGTTGCGTGCAAGTGTACCTGTAATTGTGTATGTGTTGAACTACTAACAACTGCGACTGAAATTTTGTAGAATATTCTTAAATTGATTGATATGTAGTCTGTAACAACTTCTTTTTTTTATAAGGTTGTCAATCCTAAGCCGCATCTGTGAAAATGTACAGATCTCTTTATTTCTGGTTTTGCTGTTTATTGTGTTGCATTTCCTTTTCTTGCTTAAAAATACACTTGTAAAACCCTTTAGTATTTTTTACAGATGACCTCTACTTACGTAGGAAAAGGAGAAATAGAATCGCAGGGTTTTCATTCACTTTGTTTCCTGGCTTACAAGAACATCCATACTATTATAGCAACCCCAGTTATTCTCTTTTTGTTTAACCACTACCAGAATTTTGTCTTCAGCAAGTACACGAAACATACGCTTTTTTTGGTAATTTTTCTTTCGTTAGTTGTGAAATTCAATCTTTTCTTATGGAAATTCCAGCTTGGGTTTCTTTCAAAATCTGTTGAAATGATAACAGTAACTGATCTTTATCTTGTTTGTACTGCTGTAGTTCCCCATTTAGTACCCTTGCTTCTTTATTATGGTTAAGTAAAAAGGTGGCAAATTATAACCCCTTGTCAATGTTTTAGTATCACTAGCTTTCTTGCACTTTTGCTGTTCAGTTAAAAGGGGGCAGACAATTCATCAGTGACAGTCACTGCTTTATGGGAGCCAAAGGCAGTCCAGAATAGTATGAGAAAGGCTTCTGGTGCAAAATAAAATTGGGAAGCCTTTCTCTTATATATCAGAGCCAGGTTTCGATCCTGGGACCTGTGGGTTATGGGCCCACCACGCTTCCGCTGCGCCACTCTGATTTGTTGATTTATTGTGCCAAATTATTTATAATGTACTTGTCTAATTCTTATACCATGTGAAAAGAGATATTGGAAAATGCAGTCTATTTTTAATCTCAATTTTGAAAGAAAAATGAAATCTTTAACTATGGTGATCATGATTGTGTACACAGTAAACACATCATCCTTAAATAAAAAACATCGAGTGTAAACTAGGTGTAAACGAGTCTTTGTTAGAAATGGAAGAACACCAAGAAGATGTTATCTTAATGAATCAGAAATTCAACAGCTTTGTTTGTAATTCAACTTCTGTATTCCTTAATCAACCTAATCTTCTACAGCTGAAACCTCCTATCAAATGTTTTTAGTAAGATTCTGATTTACTGTATTTCATTGATTGCAGAAATATTTCCCGTTTATCCATCCGTTTATGGTTTGTTCATCCCATAGTGGGAGTAAAATGAGGTTTTCCCATCCCATAGGAATTGCGACACGCACCTGATATCTCTGAAAGATGTTACACACAGGTGACATCAGAAAATAATTTACAGATCTTCCACGTTTTCAACATTATACAAGAAGCAGTTATCAGTAACTTGAATTTGCGGTTAGTTTGGAGTTTCAATAACAATGAGATTCTAGTGCTGGCTGGTGGTAATTCATGTTTATATGACCCAAAGAGCAAAACATACAAAGAGCTGAAGCTTCATGGTTCCGGAGAGGCATTATTGGTAGCAGATAAGTACATGGTTAGCATGGTTTCGCTTAACTACGGTAAAAGCAAGCACTATGGCTCACCTCAACTTGTGGAGGCACTTGTGTCAGCGTACAGATACCTCAGAGCCAGGTCTCCATCCTGGGACCTGTGGGTTATGGCCAACAAGGCTTCCACTGCGCCACTCTGATTTAGTGTATAACATGGACAGAAATTCCTATTTTTATATGAATTATGTTTTCGGCAGTATATGAATATATTTTGGTGTTGTGATAGAATGATTATACTACCGAAAATGTGCTTATTTTGATCTATATGTGGGCTCAATATGGCCGAGTGGAGGACAACTCTTGTTTATCCGGAGCTCATACTCACATCTGGGGAGAATTACCGCGAAATGGGTCCTAAATTTGAGAAAAGGTGCCTGAATCACAAAGCCTAAACAGTTTTAGTGGCTTATTTCAAGCCTCATTACTAGGTGAAATGGGTCCTAAATCTGGGTATAATGCTTGTTAGTAGCCGAGCCAGAGAATGCTGCAACAACATCTGGGAAGACCAAAATGAATCTCCAGATTCACTTGAAATAAGCTTGAAAATTTTAGCTAACCCAGGAAATTACCTGCTTCAGTCCACCTAAATATCCAAAAGAGATCAATAGTTGAGTTACTACAAACAATACAAGGTTTGTAAATATCTAATTTCCCATGGTAAATAATTCCTCCACCAAGCAAGTATTTTGTTTAATGCAGAACAGTACTCCAGAGAAAGGATTCATTCTTAGCAATAAAAGTAAAACTTCCAAATACAAAACGAGTAAAGGACTCTCAATTCAAAACATTGAAATGCATTTTATTTGGCTAAAATCAACATTTAGGCATAGTGACTGATATATTTGGAGTTAGACAATTAGATATGAGTTTTGTATGGCCAAGGATAGACCAACTCTAAAGATCCTGTATCCGTGTTGCGAAAAGAAATGCCATCGCCTGTTATGAAGCGTTCGCAATTGTCACCACAGGCAGCTATGTCTCTTTCGGCTTCGTATATGTGGAAACCTCCTTGTACTCTATGTCCATCATATGGATACCACCAAATGTTGCACCAGAACATTGTTGTATGAAAAATATTGACTCGAAAATCCCAATGGAAATCTTGACCAAAACTTAGTGTATGCTCACCAAGATCGTTATCTTTAGATTTGCAATGAATAGTTGCATCCTTATTGTTGGGTAAAATATTAGTCAGATGCACATGAACTCTTCTGATGTATATTCCTTTGGCTGAAACCGTTGATAAACATCCACAAAACAGT
This sequence comes from Papaver californicum, assembly GCA_023531435.1. Classification (NCBI taxonomy): domain Eukaryota; kingdom Viridiplantae; phylum Streptophyta; class Magnoliopsida; order Ranunculales; family Papaveraceae; genus Papaver; species Papaver californicum. The sequence continues at coordinate 746,431 of JAJJMC010031074.1, forward strand.
GCAAATCCTAAAAAGAATATGGAAAGATGCATTACGCCATTGCGACGACTGATTGTCATTGTTCCTTCTTTCTCTCTCACTTTTTCTACAGAATGTTTTAACTTTGGTGACTGGTATTTTGTACAGAGACAAATGCTACCTACATATACAAATCGATGTTTTCTATATTTGGTCAGTAGTAATTTTGATATCTTTATGACATTGATTGTATCATTGAAATATAAATTTAAGACTTTTCCTAAGGTAAAATTCAATAAAATCAACAAAAAAGGAAAACATGGTGGCAAAGATATTAAATTATGGAGCTGTGATATCAAGAGCATCTCTGATAGAGTATTGAAAGCTCGTAAAATATATGATATATCAGGAAAAATATTCTTTGAATAATTATTAGATGCATTTTATTTGTAAGAACCTATAGCTAATCCACAAGAACCTTTGGAAAATGATTTGCGTACATGTGATCTGGCTGTGGCAGTATTGGGAGGGTTTTTGTGTTTACTATTTCATGTTTTTAATGTCGGGGCTGATGTATGGGTGATGCAAGATTATGGAGTAAAAGAATCACACAAGAAGTGGTTATCAGGAACTCGTATTTGGTGTTACTTTGGAGTTTCAAGAACAATGAGATTCTAGCGCAGGCTGGTGGGGTTTTATGTTTATATGACCCAAAGAGAAAAACATATAAAGAGCTAAAGTTTCATGCTTCTGGTAGCATATGATTTCGCTTAACTAAGGTAAAAGCAAGCTCTATGACTCATGAACCGAACAAATACCTCATGAAGCTGGTGAGGGAAAGCCTTCTTTACAAGCTATCAAATGGAGCAACGAATGTCGCGTCAATCACTGTCTTTCTCTTGCTAGATGGGAAGATCAGTCTCTTTTAAATGATTTGAAGTCTATGAACTAATAGTGCCAGAGTCCGTTTTAGTCGTAGAGAATGTATTAGAGTTGTGCAGACTGCAGACACTAGATGTTTTATATTGAGTCTGATTTAAAGTAGCGATCTCATTCTCAGTTCTAGCCTTTCTCTTATATCAGAGCCAGGTTTCGATCCTGGGACCTGTGGGTTATGGGCCCACCACGCTTCCGCTGCGCCACTCTGATTTGTTGTGAAACAATGATCAAAAACTTAACTTGACCAAGTACAGGAAGAATGTAGATGTAAGTCTTGTGAAGGTAGAAGACTTGGTGGAAATGACAGAAGGAACATTCGCCACTCTGATTTGTGTTTTTTAATTACCCTCATCTGCGTCATATACTCTTTAAAAACATGCTTACACCTTTGAAGCCTCATTACTAGGTTAGAGATGAAGACTCTTGATTCTTGTTCATAGCTCACCCAAAGAATTCTAAAGAAGACCAAACTGAATCTTCATTATGGTTAAAAGCTTCAGAAGCACTTGATAAATTCAGTCGCAGATTCACTTGAATAAGCTTGAAATTTTTAACCAATCCACGAAAAATATCCGCTAATGTCCTGGGATGGCATTACATTTATGCAGACGGAAAGAAAATATAAACTTTAATCGAAGTTGTATTAGAGTAAGAATCTGATTATTCGTGCTTCTTTAGCAGGAGGAAACTGGTAGATAAGTAATCCTTTTTCACTCTCATGGAGAAGTTACAAAATTCCTACAACACTACATTCTTTTAACTCTTCTACAGACGATATTATTGGGTACATGAAACAAGAGAAAAAAAACACGAAATATAAAGGTCTCACGTACTCTTGAACTTTTGTGTGATTTTCTCTACTCCTTCCTTGCAGTCTCCTGCTATCCTTGTCGCGCTTTCCTTGATTGCCACACTATATCCATTTGCACTTGACTGTAACTCTTGTATTGATTCACTTGCCTTTGAAGTTGCAGAGCTTTGGAATTCCCTAACCCGCTTTGCAGCACAACTGGCCTTCTCCTTCAAAATCATAATTATCGAGTTAATTTTTAGGATTATCTGCTCAATTACAGCTTTGGATTTTCCTTTTATATTCTCTGCCATTCCCTTCAACTTGTCAACTAGAGTCTCTGCCCTGTTTACAGTTTCGTCAATGGTTGACTCTTTTCCTGCATTAGTCCATGTAACTCCAGCAGATTCATCATCTTGAAGGTCACTGTCGACTACAACTTGGATTCCATGTTTCTTCCAACGGTCTCTTGCTTCCTCTAGAGCTTTACCATGTTCTCTCGCTCGCTTTGCTTCATCCTCGGCCCAAGACCTGAATATGTATAACAAAATAGATCCATAAAACTGAACTTTTTTGAATTATTTGTATGAAAATTGTAACAGATTAGACTAAGAACTTATTTTTTCTGTAAAGATGAACAAGAACAAATGGCTCTAGCGCAAAGGAAACTGCTACTGTACCTGGCCATAGCTAATGCTTTCCGTTCAACCTCCAGATCATACTGTAACCTAGTAATAACCTGGTTTTCACTCTCAGCTTCTTGCCGGAGCTTGTTGATTCTTTCCCTTTCAAATGTTATTTCTGTTCTGTCACTTATAAGGCTCTGTAACTGCTCTTCTAACTCACGCCTTAACCTTGTGAGAACTTCCATTTCTGATTCAACAGCAGCACGACCCTTCTTCAAGACATTATCTTGGTCCTCTCTCTCAGCTCTTAATTTTTCCAATTCCAACTTTGCCTCTTCAGCCGCTTTCTCAATGGCATCTACTTTTTCCTTTTCCATGGCAAGCTCTTTCATGAAATTCGCATTGACATCCTTCTCGACTTTAGCTACTAAAGCACTATGAGCAGCAACAGCAGCTTCAGCCATCGACTCGGCTTCAATACGTGCAAGCTCCTCACTAACAATGTCAGCAGCATCACCAGTTGCGAGAGCGATAGCAGCTTGAGCATTTGTGACTGGTTTATCTGGCTGGAACAATCTTGTATAACCTACCACGTGAAACAAAGGGAATATTCTTATATACCCAAAAAATAAGATGTAAAATCTTAATGCCGTCTAAAACCTCAAAGCAGCCACAAGGAAACTGAGAGGCAACCATACCAAAGGCAAGTGCTATAATTCCTTGATCTCCGGCAGATATATCAGCTACAAGTGCAGGCCATGCATCTGGATTGATCTTATCAGTGTCTATAAAGCCACAAAGTTGATTCATCATCTGAACATAAAGGCACAAATTCTGTCAATCCTATAGTTCATTAAAAGTAGTGATTGAACAAATGAAAACAGTCTGTCCAAATTCCAAAGGTACCTTTCTCTCCACTTCTGGCAACTGCCTTTTCTCAAGGGCCATTTTCCAACTCACAAGATCCTGGCGTGATAGGGGGCTGCAGCACAAAGATTGAGTAAATGAAATATTTTTGGAAGTGATTACTCAGATGAGTACTCTTTTTGCATGTTGTAGTGAAACACGAAGTCTTAAAAAGCCAAGTAGTGCATTTAGGAATATGATAAAATGGGTGATATATTTTAAATGCTTGTAGTGTTTATATTGATGCCACCAGGAACACTCAAATATCACCTTTCAGGCGAGAAATTAAAAGGATCCTGCTCTCCATCTGAAGAATCTAGCACATCACCTCTGGATAACTTGCTTGCAATAAGTCCAGCTTCTGCCAATCCTGCAAATCCAATGTATATATAAACAACTACGGAAGCAGATGTCCTAATGTCACATACAAGTAGATAAGCAGAAGGTTCAAATTATGGTGGTTGAATGTGTAGGAGAAGTTTTAAATGTTCAAGAACATAATGGTGAAATGACGACACCCATGCTTACGTTACAAAAGGGGATATATTTCACTCTAAGAATTTGGAACATAATATCATCAAAAAATCTCCTCATGTTTGGGAAAAAAAAGGTTCCACTAATAGACTATATAAGAAGTACATGCTGTTTCTCTCTGAAAAATTTATTTATCCCTTCATTCTGAAATAGTGGATCGCATGATTCGCCTCATGCTTTGCAATCTCTCACGCCTGATAAAATCAAGCATTTTCAAAATCGATTGTGTGGTCGTGCCAAGAAACTATAATTTTCTCACCTTGAATAGATGCGAAGTCAGGGTCTTCAGGTGCAATATCGTCAAAGGCAAGATCTGTGACATTCTCTATGTACATTGCTGGATACACTTTTGAAATTGAGTTCCTATGGAACAAACGGAAATAAGTAATCAGTGGATCAGTGGATCATCTATTTAAGCTTCTATATAATGCTTGAATTTGCAAATACAGCTACGAATTCTATATCAACGTTCTTATTCATGGAAAACAAAAATTTCTCTTATACCTCGAAAGAAGATTGCTTGAAGAAACCAACCATCTGGCATATTGACGACGTGTGCATAAATCAATATATTGGACATCGTCCTCGATAACCTGCAGAACGAATGATTTGATTGATCTAAAATTACAGATATGATAGAATAGATAAGTTCTCTAGCTGATACATGCTAAAATGCTTTCAAGATGAAGTTTCTGATGGATCTTTGGAGACTAAACTCTGCCTTATTTCTTAATGACAAAAGCAGGTCGATAGTCACACGAGCATGCTCATTTAATAACAGATATAGTAAAAAAACATTCAACGGATTCAAATAAAGGCACCCCAAGTACCCTTAGGTGGTCACCTATTTATGAGTATTATGAGATTTCTAATGTTGGCCATTATGTATTTTACAAAAGATTGAATGTTTGGATGTCAACTGCTAAACACACCTATCCAGTCTTGCTTGTCTGAGAAGTGAGAGAAGAAAAGTACCTTCAAAACTTGTAATGCCGCCAGCGCCTGCCCCTGAACTTGGTCAACAACTGCAGGAACCAGAACCTTTCCAGGAGGAACCTGTAGAGCTGCAGAAACCAAAGATGGAGCAGGTATACCAGCGGAAGAGAATGAATTCTCAGGCAGTGGCAGCTGAGAAAATGAGCCACTTTTGTCAAGCTCATTACTAGTATCTGGATCATTGGGAAATGGATCGGATGGTATGGAGGTAGGGTTTGTCAAAGACGATTCATTTTCATTTAGATTAAGCTTTTCTAAGTGAGAGGTATCTTCTCCTGGTTTCTGCAACGTTTCGTTGAGGTTCAAATCTTCTCCAGCTGAAGTAGGGGACACAGTCTCCATAACATCCTTGGACTTAGCATGGGAATCTAGATTCTGAACCGACTCTGAATTGACTAAGCTGTCCAAAGCTAGAGGATCACTGGAGGTTTGGCCATCAGAACCAGAGGAAAAATCCAGAGGAAGCTCGGAATTTTTTATTTGGCTCGAGTCAGACGTCCCCTCTTGCTGGTCCGTCTGAAGATTTGTAGAATTAGATTTCGGAATACCTGGACTAGAAAGGTTGGAAGGGTTCTTTTTGGGTTCGGTAAGTAATTCTGGTGAGCCAGAATCAATCGGGTCCCCTGAACCTTTTGAGTCAACAGGGGATCCAGGATACTCACTTAAGCTTGGATTTGAATCAGAGGTGTTAGTTTCTAGTGAAATATCATCGAAATCTGATTTGGATTTCAAATCTTCTTGGCTAGGAGAACTATTGACATCAACATCAGTGAATTCAGGTTCGACAGCTGTTATCAATGAGGTCTCTGGAACCTTACTATCATTAGGATTGCTTTCAGAAATGTCGTCTGTAATTTCTGGAGATGTAGAAGAAACCTTGTATATACCTGTCTTGTTTTCAAGGTCCTGATTCTGCAAGTCTCCTTCATCTATCCTCACTGTACTATCCTCGCCAGTAACCTGTTCAACTTTATCAGTTTGATCATCTGAAGCCAGCAACAACTCATTCTGTGTCGTTACAGGTTCCATCTGTATCTGCTGTTTTGGTCCTGTTGAAACCATAATATTTAGATATATGCCTTGGCAGTTTTTAAGTCTAATGACGAGATAGAGTAGCAGTTTAGAGAGGACTTGTGGCTATGAAAGACACAAAAATCATGCTGGTTGCAGATTATGGTTTACAACTTTTTTGCTATAAGAAGCAATCTACAAACTTTATGCAGTTGAACAGACTCGAAATAAAATCCAAACTTGTAACTTCAATTGACACCCCTTTGATTTTCATAGCAACAATATATATGAAATATGGGACGAACCAGAGAACAATAACCACATACCAGGAGCATTCCTCTTGCTTAGTGAAACAGATGCAAATGCCACCCCAGCAGCAAGAACCACACCGGCTACTCCTGCTCTCACAAACCCTGAGAGTACAATACTAAGAACTGTCATAACTCCACCAAAAACTTGTGTCCTAAAATTACAAAGACAAGCAACAGTAAATAGAAATTAACAATCATTTGCATCACCAGAAAGTCAGGTTTTCCTGTTATGATGGAGTGAGAGCAACAATTTTTCCCATATCATACAGCCTTCTTTTGCAACAAGTTATACGTCAAACATGCATCTATCAAAAGTTTAACAACGATCAAAGTTTGATTGAAGAACTGAGTCCCCTGCTAGGACTTGGACACAGGAATCTAACACAGATGATTGATCATCTCAGGTATGTGGTGCTAATCGTGTTCACAATGATACCATATAACCATTTACATTTTAAAAAACCTGTCTTGAGAAGTCAATATAATTTCAATAATGACACGAACGCAGTTTTCACCAAATAAGGTTCCAACTTGGACCATAACTCGTGAACTTGAAGATATCTAAACTGAAGTCCAAAATGAAAATGAGTCTCCAAGGCCTAACAACTATCATCAAGATGATTACTTTCTCAATCTGATACTCAACAGAAATTTCAAATTTTTATACTGTCATAAAGAGGATAGCTGAAGAAAAAGGAACACTAGTCTACCAGTGAACCATAGAGATATATCCAGTAAAACAACACTACGGATTGTTACTTAACTACCATCAAATTTCCCTACTACTATCCTTATACATATTAAACCCTACTCTCATTTCCATTTCTACGAATCCAAGTACTTTAAAAGTCTCACAACTACTATAAACCAGGGGCAACTGCCCCCCTGCTAACTCAATAATCCCCTATTAACTACTAAACCATCATGCAAACAAATTAAACCTAAAAATTAATCTCAAATAAAATCAAACTAATAAACTTATGAATTTAACTTCACTTACCTCCATAATTCCTCTTAGTCTCTGAACTATTACCATTCTCATTAGAATCAACACCACCAAACCATCCAGATGGAGAATTCTCCATCCATGAATTCCCCGGATTATTATTCTTTTCATTTTTACTCTCTTCACCTGTTTTCCCAGTTGAAGAAGAAGAAGAAGCAACACATAACCTTATTATATGATAATTATGATGATATCTTCTTGAGTGTGTACGGAAAAACAACAACTGTGAAGGAGATGAAGAAAAAGAAGAAGATGGTTTTCTACATTGGATTAATCTAAGCTGAAATGAATTTGGTGATGATGATGATGTACTACTAGTAAACGCCATTTATGATGATGATGATCAAATAATAATCAAAGAATTTCTAGGATTTTTATTTGAGAATTCATTGAAAAAATGGTGGGATTTTGGGATTCTTTTTCTTCTTTTTCTTGTGTTGATAAATCTTTTCTTCTTCTCTATCTTTTTACTTATTCCCATTTAGTGATATTGTGTTTTGATACCTATTTAAATTTACCTAACCCGCCTAATCATTGGAAAACACGTGTTTCTAGAGTCTCTGGGTCCCCTGATTTAGCGTTGAGTGGGACGGTGGGACCTACTCTTACCTAACATACAAAAATGCACGAGAGGCATGTCGATAACAGTTCTATCGTATCGGGCCTACGGGCCTATCTTATGGGAGAAAATTGGCACTTTTACAACACATGGTGCCTGGGGATTTGTTTGATCCTGCCGGACGGTCATAGTCCATCTGAACTTCTATTCGTCTGAAATTAGTTCAGCTGCCTTCGGTAGTGATTTTTTTTCTGTTGAATTCGGCCTGAATTCGGATCCACGTCTAAATTGGCCTGAATTCGGATCCACGTCTAATTTGACTTTGATTCATATATCAGTGAGTGATACTATGAACAAGTGGGGGAAAAAATATTAGATCATAGAGATGCATGAATGGTTGTAAATTCAATGCACTATTCCATTTATGATTTCCCTCCTGACATGGCAGACTCAGTTAAACCTGATTTAAGTGTAAAAACGTCAGTTCATTGAGATGAACAAGGTGATTCAAATAAAAGTTTGTGTCCGACTCATAAGCTTCCGAGTCTGAATAAAGAAGTCCGACTTTCGACAAGTCAGAACCCAATCCGTGGTGTTGATTTTGTAAAACTTTCTAGGATATAATTCATTGCTGTAGTTTGTTTTTCTCATATTGTGGTAGCCAGAGCAGAACACTTCTGACCGCCCCTGTTACCATTAGGGAGGTCAGAAGCTCGAGCTTTCACTCGGAAGAAAAGAAAAGAAAAGAACAAGCTTATATCTCTAATTTTCAAATTAGAACTAATCTAAAATTTCATCCAAGTTACATTGTTTCATTCATATTATAGAAGCTGAACAAACACTGGAACTGCTATATGAGCTACAAATTTCTGTATATATATTTGTATCTCTGACCAAATTTTACATAGTTTGATACAGTATCCAAATATTTTGACTAAACTCCTGTTGTCACTCCTACTGATGGACAAATATCGCAAGCAGGAGGGTTTCATTTATCACTTCATAGCAAATAGAACTGTGAATAGAGATAATCACGAATCTTGTAATATTCTTCAGTTAAGGGACCTTCGATAATCACTTGCTGAGTACCGCCTGTACCACCCTAAAAAATGGAACAACAACTTAGAATAATGAGGTGGAAAGATTGCATGAAAATATTTGGGGAACGGATTGCAGCAAGAAGTATATTTTAGCGTGACCTTAAAAGATAGACGAGGGATAAGGAATCACCTTTTGGATTACATCTCCAACCTTGCGAAGTGTAACATACTCCCCACATCGCAAAGCACCCCCAGAGAACTCCACCTAAAATAATAGTCAGCTGTATATTATTTTATGCCTTTTTCAGAACCCCACATTAATTAAGATCCTTGCTGGGGTTTGATCTCTTGATATATAGATTAATAGAACATAAGTTATTAGATGATTATACTTTATACCAGTAAAATAAAACACAGTTTTCCCCAAATACATAATTAAGCCTACAGCATACCAGTCGTTGGTTAGAACTGAACTGCTATGAAGTGATGAATTCTTTTTTAAGAATATACTAAATAGTGAATGCAGAAAAATCAATTACCTGGACTCCTTTGCTTGCGAGGAACTGCTTGAAATCTGCTAGTTTTAAGTCACCAACAAAAACAGACTTATGAGGTGGAGGTGCAGTTGAGATAGGACGCAGAGACAGCATTTCACTTTCGGTCTTCTCAACCCCAGAATCAATCCAAGCTACCTCGTGGTCTCCAAGCTGTGATAATATGTCAAATAAGTATCCCAAACCAAAAAATTACAGCAATGATATTGAACACAAATGTTCTATCGCTAACCGTCTCAATCTTGAAATTTAGGTTTAAGTTAAATTTAATACTAGCACCTTTGAGAAAACTATCCACACAAACTACATTTGTTGCCACTTCTCTTTCTGTTTTCCATTATGATATATGGAACATTTCATTCATCTTTCAAATTCTAGAGTACAGATCACTTGAGGGTCTATTCTTGACTTGTTTATCCACTCTGCAGTTCAACTCTTAGAAACTTAACCAATGACTACCTACCTTCAGATTCTTCTAATTGTGACCTACTCCAACCCCTAAATCACTTATTCCCCCACCAACTGAGTTTTGTTCTTCGTATGAAGTATGATAAGTTGATAACCCGATTATAAAGTAGTTTGACAAGGGAAGAGATCAAAATGTAATACATGCATTACGATTAGTTTATACCATTGAAATGTCGATTGCAGTAGTGTTAACATGTATCAGAATGCTTACCTTCTTGAATAGTACTTTACTCATCAGTTTCTCAGAAAGTTGCACCTGTGATTAAGGAAAAAAAAAAACTAAATCAATCAAGGTGATAAAACATTTCAGGTCCAGAATAATATCAAACCCAGGCATTTCTGATCACCTTGTAAGCACACAAATCCGAGGTGACATCAATTGTTTCTCCAATCTGGGGAGCATAGACGTGGGGACACACATTCCTCAAGCAGTGCTGCTTTAAATGCTCAGTAGCCTCTGCAGATCCGTGCACCAAAACCTATCCGAAAGAAAAAAAGATGACATCTGATCAGTAATTCATACCCCACGTATCTCCAACAGATGAAAAGTTATTTGGTTAATTTCATTAAGAATTACATCACAGTAATTCAACGAGTTGAAAGAAGTCCAAACTTAGTTAAACCAAAAGTAAGCAATTTTAAGATACGAAAACAGTTAGTTAATAACATAAAAAAGAAAAGTAGTACTGACATACAAGTTTCAGAGGAGCGACATGGGCAAGAATTGATTTGATTGACCGGCCATCTGAACGACCTTCGAAGTCCATGTACACCAATGAACACTTCACTTGCACCTGAAACAAGGGAGTTGTGAACATGTCAATATTGATATTAAGAAAGATAACATAGGCGGAGACTAGGAACTCGGTAGGGTTTAAAGGATAAAGTAAAAGTTTTTTCAAGTGGATTGGACCAAAAGGTCTATATGAGCAAAGCCATTGGTCTGTAATCTACCTATTGCACAAAACCATTTTATTGTGATATACAGATGAAAATATTTTATCAAGCAGCAAGTGATTTAAACTACCGAGGCCTATTACACTTCTTTTATACTTCTACTTCTACTTTTTACATACAGAAGGCCTTACACAGTAATCAATAAAATAAGACAATTTGTTTTTACAAAGATGTTAAACAATGAACTTATATCGCACACAGCTTTTAGAAACCAAAGCACCTGTGTAGGTAGGTTATGACATACCGTTAATTCATTGGAAACGATTTTCGAAGGTCTTGAATCAAGTATCAGGCTAGCAGCTACTTCATCGAGTTTGCCATCCAGATCTCCCCCAACCTGAGAAAGAAGATGTGTGAAACACAACATGCATACAACAAAGTTGGAAGCTCACAAACACAATCCAGAATCCATGCAATTGCAAATTTCTCCTCGAAAGCTATTAAGTACATAAAGCATGCAAAATAAGAATCTTGACTTAAGAAATTCTTAGAAGCAGACCATTATCGAGCATAAGACCAATATCCAATTAGCATTTTCTAAGCAAATTTTTCATGCATAAGCTCAATAAGAACTGGCAGTTTTGCCAACTTCTTCCAAAAGAAATCATGATTTTAGACTCTAATTTACAATATTTTACAGAGAATTTGTCACGGGAAAAATCAAAAGAGAAAATAAAATACACGGCTTGAATTAGCAAAATATATGTGAGCCCCTAAATTTGAAGTGGTTATGTTATGACATACTAGAAAATGTGAAAGAGGAAAAAGAATGGGAGAACTGATAACAAACATTGTGAGTAACAAGTGAATGTACATGTAAAACTTACATGCATTGACATAAGATCCATGTCCTCTTCCTTGATTACATAATCATCAGGGTTAATGATCTCACCAAAATCATCCCATTCAGAAGAGTTTTCATAAAAAGGAAACATTGGGGCTACACTTGTAGAAGAAGGAACAAATCCATCAACGAAGATGTCCCGATGAGCACCTCCATGTGGTACAGTCACTGAAAGGTAAATCAGAACATAAAACTAAGAATAGTAACTTATCCAATATTAATTTATGATCCTATTATTACATCACCCAAATCCACTGAAAAATTACATTAAACATAGAGAACAATCAAATTAAATATTGATTCTCCTCCTTAAAATTATTTGATGTACATGATTACATCAAGGTCTTAATATATAAAACAGAGAGTCCCAAACCAGGGGTATTTGGAACTAAACGAAAGGTGAGGATGGTTATTTGATAATGCAGTTTTACCATAAGCTAACATAGAAAAAGAATCTGTTTATAGAAAATAAAACATTACACTTTGTTATAGAAAACATTGCATGGAATATATATCAGAAAAAATCCTAGTAAAATCAACACCGGAGATAAGTGAACAACATACCCTCAGATGAAGCAGGAGCGTTAGATGCATCAATGACCATTGGATCATCTTCTTTAATATCGGACCCATTAGATGCTTTTACATCTTCCTCTTTGCTTATACAAGCTTTTAGTGCTTCTTCCTTCTTTATTCGGTTTTGCTCTTCTTCAAAAGCTATTAACTCTTCCCCTACCAGTGGAACCCTATTGCGCACAGTGACCTTTACATTTCTAGGAGGTGGATCTGCCTGAAGCATTCGAGCTAACGTTGCGAACTACATTTAAAGTTGGTAACTAGGGTCTCAGAATGGATAACAATTACCCAGAACACAGGAAAGACTAGCCAAAAGCTAGATTTATGTATGTTATGCGAAAAATAAAAACTTGCATGTTACCAAGTAAACTATTACTTAAACACAGACGTTACAAACCAGTTTTTGAAAAACAAAATTTAGTTGTTACTAGTATTAGTGACTGATGGTGGTTATGCCTAATTCAAATGGATAAGAAGTTTCCCAGATTTCTTTTTTTGAACAACTGAAAATCTAAAATACTCAGATGAAATTGTTAAAACGTCATAAATCAACAAACTTAACCAGTCAGGGTAGAATATTGAACATACCTGCCCTCTCTCTGTAAATAGAACAAGATTCTTGACATCAGTTGCCCATTCAGCAAATATATCATGAGAAGATCCAACTTCCAAGCTGGCCATTGAAGCTAAAACAACCTAGATAAGATCATAAGAGTATCAGTCAACATCATCCCAAAAATAAGTCATACAAAAAAGTACAGTTTTTATGAAAGCTAGGCATCTTACTTTTGGGCCTTCTGGTACTTTATCCAGCTCACTCTTGTTGATCATGAGTGTAACATTCCTGAATCAATTTGGAGTTACTGATTTATATGCTGGTGATTCAAACAAGATTTGCTCTAAATAGAGTGCTTATACTTATGTACTCTACGCAATCCCTTAAATGCTCATTCTTATATATGAAAAGCAACTCCGGATGTTCAATTTCATTTTATAATAACGGCAAGAAGAAAAAAAATAGAAAACTTAAGTGCATATGGAAAGAGAACAAAATGAAACATGTAAAACAGTATAAGCAGAACAAAAACACCACATATGACGTGTTCTGAACTACTTACTTCAAAAGAAAAGCATTGTCACGTGTGTCTTCAAAAGATTTTGCAATTGAGTCACTCATCCACTCAAGGAAGCTCTTTGCATACTCAATTGTACTTGAAGAAACATAAGTAAGAAAATAAATAGGGTGATGCAGCTGATGCTGTGCCCAATACCGCATATCAGAAAACATAAGATCGTCAGTGTCCAAGAATAGTTAAACATTGGAGGCGACAACATTTACAAAATTGATCTGACCCTACCTGTTCCAAAATCAAAAGAAGTTCCAAAACCCGCCCTGCTGTATCAACAGGAAGCAGTACGTTTCCACCTCCTGATAGGGTGTTCTTAATTCTATCTAAAAGAAATAGAAAAATAAAATTAATCAAAAATCAAGTAAAAAAAGTCTTAGCACCTGTCCTAAGAAGTATATGACTCCCCAAATAATTCGTACATAAGGGATAGGAAATCTTCTAAATATTAAAACAATAGGAAGGTGTAATAAAGGGAAAACAATGTACGGATGATATGGACATAATGAACATCAAATCATGCGTGAAGAATACCTGAGAAACCTAGCTCTTGGTCAATTTGGCGTCTAGGAGGCTGATTGTTCAAAGCATTGTAAGCATCAGTTATCAGAACGGCAGGCCGCACAAATGACTCTAAGACAGTTCCATTCAAGTGTCTGGTAAACCACCGGAAAAAATAAAAAGGTAAGCTCTTTGATTCTTTCTCAAGTATTCGCCAGAGTGACACAACTCCAAGTTTTATCTTTAATTAACTGGTAGGAAAATTGCATAAAACCTTTCTTTACGATGATTGAAGTCCACAGCGTATATTATATCCTCCCCGTCTTTTGTTATTTTCCAGACAGTACCGCCCAATAGATGCCCAGCTACATGAGGAGCAATAACAATTCCTTCTCCTTTACCTATTAAGTTTATGGTGGAAAAATCAAGAGAAAGACACACGACAACAATAAAGATACACATTATTTTTATCTAAAAAAGAAATGTTAAACATGGCCGAAGATTTTCATTTAGCGCATCACTGATTCCCTTCATTAAAAGTGAGTGTTGCCCATGCTAAAGGTTGGTTATACTTGCATGGGTATGATGGGTATGAGATGCTGATATAGGGACACAAACAACTAGGTTGCAAATTGTGTTTCACGAGACGAGGCCAAAGAAAAGTGAGAGTGAAATTGCCTACCAGTCAGGTGATGATTTTGAGAATATTTCAGTGTCTCGATACTTTGAAAAGCGAAATCAATGTCATCCAAAGAAAACAGGTCAAAATCTGAAACTTGCTGCAGTCAAACAAAAAATGATGTGAGAAGATATAAACTTTTATCACAATCGCTTGAAAAATTAAATTGGAAACAATTGAGAAATATATCAGCTTCAGACTGATATGTAGATATTATAAAAGGAGCAGAGTTGCAGGAAAATGTAAACGTCACAAGAAGAAAAAAAATAGGCCTTCAAGAGCAAATAGAGATATTGGAAAAGTAAACCCAGCATCAACGACAAAAAACAATCTGAGCCATGAAAATAAAAAAGCTAGGAGCTAGTAGGATATACGCCTTTACCTCTACAGAACATCAGCTTTTATAAGATGTGGTACAAATTTCAAATATTCAATCTCATGCACTCCCCTCAAACTAAGGTGGACTACTAATAGATTTCATTATATGACCTCTAATGTTTGCTAAAGCAGGAGTAGCAACAAAAAATAGTTTATGAATGAATGGCTACCCAACTAGTTCTGTCTATGATAATATACCGTAGTCCTATGCAAAAATTCAGGATACATATATAATGTCAAGCATTTTAAAATCCTACAGAGAACACCAAGGTGAAAGAAATGTCACCTTTTGTGAATAATAGTGATCGTACATCGTCAAAAGGTGAAAGAAATGTCACCTTTTGTGAATAATAGTGATCGTACATCGTCAAAAGACCTAGTCTGTGAACAGGATCAGTTGAATAAACTTGAGCAGTGAGTCCAAGATGCTGCTTGGCATATGGCAATGCACCAAGATGTAGTGTATCTGAATGTGATAACAGAACAGCATCTATTGTGGAAGCTACTCTGCAAAGCGAACCTTGTCATTCAAAATATCAAAAATAAACATCTACTTAATAAGAGAAGGAAATAAACTAAGAAAAACAACAATAATACTAATATACAGCTTCACTAGTTATCATGCATGTACTAAGTCATATGTTGTTCGAGTTTACAGTAGTGAAGACAACTACTTAGCTAAGACAATCAATACAATGAACTATTAGTTTCCCCTACATGATGTTCGACTCAAATGCAGAAATCGGAACTAATGATGTTAAATTACTTCTACTTGTTTTGGTTGGTTAAATTGTTAGCTCTAGGGTCCCAAAACTTTCCTACATTGTTAATCACACACATCACTTTACTTAAATCAATCAAGAATCCCGTACCTAGAACACACACACATTCACTCTCTATTAACCTAATCAATTTCAACTCTAACTTCCACCACAAACCCTAATTTTTATCATGAAATCAAAATTTCAGCAAGAACTAAACAAATATACACGGAATGAAATAAAAATAATTCCAGCAATTAGGGCACCAAATATTAACTACATTACTTCACAAAATACAGTAAAATCAATTAGAACTGGAAGACAGACCTGGAAAGAGGTTTAAGAAGAGAGGTATCAAAAACATCATTCCAACCACAATCGATTAATATGTTAAAACCATCGATTGAAACCAGGTAAGATAGAGGGTTTTCGTTGTAAACACCACTGAGTGGTGTTACTTGAACCGATGTTCCCATAATCTGTCTCTCTTACTTACTCTCTTTCGCTTTGTTTTGGAGAAGAAGAAGAAGAGATTTGTTTTCGGGGAAGATTAAAGAAGAGTGTCTTCGACATAGAAGGAGGAATTCCCTTTGTGAGATTTTTTTGGTGTTGGTAAATCGGAGCCGTCTAAATTTATTTGACCGGTATTGACTAGTTTTTAAAAGATCAAATCTCTGTTTAATTGGAGGGTGTAGTGCAGTTAAAGGAAAATAGTTAAATCTAGATCGTGCAGTCCTTTGTGCATAGGACTTGGTATTAGTGAATGCTTGGGATCCAAGCTAAATTTGAATTGGGGCGTAGAAATCATGGAGATATTTAAAAAATAATTTATTTTATAATATTAATTATTTTTTAAAAATTTAAATACTAATCTATAAAACTAATTAAATTTTGTTAATTTTTTAATGGTATTGGTGGTATATTTATTTCTAAGTTGGCAAACTTGCTCTATATCAATACGATATTGTTTTTCTAATTATTGAGAAGTACAAACTCATAACTAACGAGTTAATCAGATTGATGACAGTCAACATTTTGTGATATCTCAAAGACTTCAACAATTGTGTACAACAAGCCAAAACATTATTATTATGCTATATATGGATCATCCAAAATACCATAGTGAAGTTGGTCAAAGGATGTTACAGTTGAGCTTACAACAATCGATGTTTTATAATTCTCATTATAGAAAAGGTGTTTGGTACTTCGGCGAAAGACACCTTCTATAACTACAAAGGAAAACAGTACAAACAATCAACCTACTTCCAAGCAGAAAGATTGTTATGATGATTACCTGATGTTGTTGCACAGTGGTAGAGCATGGGAACATGTTGATGACTTGGTCGTGGAGCCTGATGATAGGAGTGAATATCTGTATTGGTTCAATACAATTTGTAAGTCTGTCGTTGTAATGGAGCCATAAAATTTGGGACAAATGGATATGCTAGCTTTAGGTACATTATCACCTGATTTCGGTATTCTTCCTTCCCAACCTCCACCACCAACGCCCGTTCCCTTCGAGTATCCCTGTAGTCCGAGAGGTTCATCTTTTTCCTCATTTATGCCACCGTCTAATTGAGAGATGTCGGGTATTAATCCACAAGGGGAGGCTATCACTGTTCCAATTATTTCTCAAGCTCCCGGTTGAATTTATCCATATTGGGGGTACAAACCACACATACTGAAGAGTTGCATATCAGGTTGAACGATTATCACTGGCGATCACAGGAATGCACTAATATTACTTGGAGCAGATGACCCAAATGATGAACACAATGAATTTTGATATGCATTCAGAAGCATTCGGTCATAGAAGTCAACCAAGTCGTAAAAGGAAACCAAGTCGTGGAAGCCGTCAAAGAAGTGGTACACCAGAGGTCGTGCAACAAACTCACACGACCTGGTGCCACTGACGATACAATTGTTTTAGAAACTCTTGGTACCACTCTTTCAGAATGTTGTCCCTATTTATACCCTGACGTCGAAAGGAGTCTTTAGCGTCTATCGGCCTGGTGCTCCCTCCCTTCCCCAGGTTCCTTTTCCAGGTTACGGTGATGAAACTCAACCTTCTGAACCTACTCAAGGTTCTGTCGCTACCCTGTTAAATCAAGACGACTACAATTCAAATTGATTATTTTTCCTAGTGATCAAGAAAATTAGTTAGCAGATTAAACGTAATTTTAATTGAATGTAATGGAGATTATTGATCTAGTTGAATACATTTGGCGATTACATTAGTTGTTAATACATTTCAAACTCAGAATCAAATTGTGTGTTGATTAAAAACAAATAGCAAAATCCAATGAAATCAAAAACTAGTTTGTTTTACTACTATAACTTACGTTTATAAAGAAAAGGTAAAACACATTTATAAATTTTACCTTTCATAATGTTAAATGAATTTAAATACTCGAATATTAAGCTTGTACGTCAAAAATGTGTGTGGCTAAATATAAATTACATTTAATAAAAAATAGCAGTTAGATTTGCAATAACGAAAGACCATAATCGAGATAAGAAGTTATATAAAGACTTTTGGCTGAAAAATTAGTAAACATATAAGATTACAATTCAACGATAGAGTTTATATCGCCAACGATAAAAATTTGATTGCACGATCAATACTCTGCCGTGATATGCAAGCCAATTTATCCATTTAACATGTCCATAGCGGTTTAAAATAAACAAATTTAGTTGTTTGGTAATATACATATGACTTGACTGGAACATAATTAACTGTATCCCAAAAATTTATATCCAAACCTTAAAAAAGTGTCTTGGTGGCTTTTTCCCACTTTAAGCCTATCACTCATGAATATGTAGGGCTCTGCTACCCCATAACTTTATAACTCCAATAAGTTTTCGTGCCAGGTAAGGCATTCCGGCCCCATAATTTTTTAACTCCGACAAGTTTTCGTGCCAGGTAAGGCATTCCGGCCCCATAACTTTTTTAACTTCAAAAAGTCTTTGTGCGATGCTAGGTAAGGCATTCTGGCCAAAAATTCAAAGTTAATTATAGATACGGTATCAAATATTAATAGCGTGTTTGGATACATATTTAAAAATTATTTTTTAATTTTTAAAAGTCAAAAAATATTAAAAATCAGTCTGGATATTAAATTTTAAAACGATTTTTAAAATTAAAAAGCTAATCTTTTATAAAATAAAATAATTTTGATTATGATTTTTACTTCTGACAAACAAAATATAATGATATACGCGGTCAAACCGTCCATCAAGTCTTTTAAAAATAATGGCCCTAAATTAAAACGTGTCATAAAAAATAAAATAGATAAACATAATCAAATGAATATCGTTCCCCAATAAATTGGAAAAACCGAACCAAAAAGTTTATTTATTTATGTTATAAAAGAAGAAACAGAAAAAAAAACATCAAATCAGAAGTTTGAATATGGAATCAATAATCGAGTTTTTGTCTCACGTTCCAATATTACAGAGATTACCAAGCTCATCTCTTGATAAGATTGCTCAAGTCGTTCAATTCAAACATTACAGTAAGAATTTCAACAATTTTTTCTTATCAATCCTTATATTTTGTTGTTACTGAATTTTGGTACTTCTTGGTATAGAACCAGGTGAATATGTTGTCAGAGAAGGAGAAATTGGGGATGGAATTTATCTTATTTGGGAAGGAGAGGTAATTAATTAATAATCTGTGATATCAATTCATTTTCGTATTGTGTAAGTTCTTATTGGAGAATTAGTAGAGAGATAGTTATTTAGATTTATTTGTTGTTGTTGCAATTTTGTGGTAGGCTGAGGTACATGGATCTACGAATGTGGAAGGAGAAGATCGTTCAGAGCTGCAACTGAAAGCATATGACTATTTTGGTCATGGTGAGACGCTTAATCTTGCTGATTTAGGTTTAATTCTTGTTTGACTAACCATGATGGAATTGTTTGAGTGGAGAATTCATGTATCTAAGACTTTGTTGTGATGATTGTAAACTTAATTTGATCTTTTTGTAAGGTGGAAAACAGTTGGTTACTGTACTTCTATTGGTTGTCCTCGCTCCAGTATTTATTTGATGCCAATGTGTGGTACTGACTGACATTGGTTCTTACAGGAGCTTTATCGTCCTATCATCAGGTTGACATTATTGCTTTGACCAAGGTATCTGTCCTTCATACCCTAAAATGCTTAATTTCATATAGATACTTTACGATAGTGGTTTTCTAAATGGTTAATTGATATTGATGGTGGCAGCTAATTTGTTTGGTGTTGCCACAAGGGCATAGTTCATTGCTGCGGCCGAAATCGATCTGGAGGGCAGAAGAAAACCACGAGACCTCACTGATTGAACATGTACTGCATTTGGATCCAATTGAAGTATGGTTCACTCTTGCTATGCTGCTTTTATGTTTCACTTCCTCCTAGATGTGGCACAAATAGAATCACTGCTTCTCCGGCAATATGAGATATCTTGGTTTATACTTATGAGTTACTCGTTTGTCTCCTTATGTTTTGAAGGTAAACATATTTCGTGGATTCACATTGCCTGATGCTCCAAGGTTTGCACAAGTTTTTGGAGGACAATTGGTTGGACAGGCATGCTTTTACCATTTTATTTTACTTCTACAGTTTACTGGTCATAGTTTTGTTATTGTTCTGAAGGCATATTAATTATTGAGTCTTGGGGTATGTGATTGTCAAGGATTGTTCTATGACAACTTTACAACTGGATAACTCAGTAATTTGCTTTCTTATTGTTCACACGGTGTCTGATTGAATGATCTTTAAAGTATGGTTTGGAGGACAATTGATTCGACAGGCATGCTTTTACAGTTATATTTTACTTTTACGGTTTTACTGGTCATAGTTTTGCTATTCTTTTGAAGGCATATTAAATATTGAGTCTTGGGGTATACGATTGTTAAGGCTTGTGTTTATAGCAACTTAATGACCGGATAACTCAGTAATTTGCTTTCTTATTGTTCACACGGTGTCTGATTGAAGGATCTCTAAAATATAACTTTCACCTTGTTATTTTGACACATTGTTTTTGTCATGCACTTCATATTATCCAAGGGTTTAGTGTCCCGAGTTAGTGATTTGTAGTGGTGGTTCATTTGCAGGCATTAGCTGCAGCGTCAAAGACTGTTGATTGCCGTAAGTTTCTTCATAGTTTGCACAGCTATTTTCTACTCGCCGGGGATCTTGGGAGTAAGTTGATCTCATACTCCTTAGACCCTTCTACATAATCATTGGTGTTACTTTTCTTCTTGAATCTGTAGTTGTACATTAAGAATATGATGTTGACATATCGGCTGATTCATTAGATGAAACTGTTTTGATCAATTTTATTGAACTGTATGGTGGAAAGGGCACACTATCCAACTATCAGTTTTCAGTTTGTGGGAGCACTGTTAAAGGGGGATTTTTTAACTGAGGTATGCTACTTGTGCATTTAAGTGGCAACAAAGAGATGCTACTTGTGCCTCAGTAATTATTGGGACAAAATAGAAAAATTTCATAATGGTTAAAACACTCTGCAGAGAGTGCCAGTACAAGCATATTGCAAACACTTATACATACTCTTAAACCAATCATCATCTGAAATCTGGTTTTGGAAGTTTTGCATGTTACATACTTTTGTTTATTAACTGTAGTTGGCTCATTAAAAGGTTATTACCTCGCCTAAGTGTTTGGGTCTTGTTGATTAGTAGGCTGTGATATTCTCTGTTGATGTGCATAGGAACTGCATTTTGAATGCTCGTCATGTATTTTGGGATGTAAGAAGTATATCGTACCATTTTATAATCTAAACACACAAATTCGCAGTGCCAATTGTATATGAAGTTCATCGTCTGCGTGATGGGAATAGCTTTGCTACTCGACGAGTGGATGCATTGCAAAAGGGAAATGTCATATTCACTTTGCTCGCTTCATTTCAAGTAATAACATTTGCCCAAATTTCTGATTAGTTGTTTTTAAAAATTGATTTTAATGCTTCCACAGAAAACTGCACATGTATGGTACCAGTATTGAGAGCATAGGCATATGAATAAGATGCTAGCACATTTTTGGTTGTATTAATTGTCTAGCCGTATTTGTTTTACAGAAAGAGGAAGTCGGGTTTGAACACCAAGAAGTTACAATGCCATATGCTCCTGCCCCAGAGACGGTAACTGTGTTCCGTTGCTCTTTCTGTCTTTTTTAAGTACCCCAGTTGATTCCTCTTGTCTGACTGAACTCCAATGTTTCACTCCAGCTTCTGTCAATGGAGGAGCTGCGGGAGAGACAAGTTTTTGATCCTCGTCTTCCCAGGTTTCATATGCTTAAGATTTGATCTATGATTTTCTTCTTTCCACACATTCTACCCTGTGTAATAATTTGTTGATTTTAAAATTCTACGAAGCTCATACTGCATAGGTTGCATAAACCATTAATTTCCTCTGATAGTGTCTACAACTTGCTATCTCTGAACGAAGACCCATTTAATGCTACAGTTTGTGAAAGCTTGAGAAATCAATTCACGTTTACATCTTATTGACCATCTGCCTCTTTGACGCTCCTAGACTTCAATTAACCACAGCTACAAACTTTGGAGATACCATGTAAATATTAAGATGCATACCGATGTGGTCAGTTTGTGTTGTTCACCAATATATATATTCCTTTCTGTATTGACTTCTTTAAGTCCTAAGTTTCTAACTTAATGAAGCAACAGGAACTATCGGAACAGGGTGGCTACAATGAAGTTCATTCCTTGGCCTGTAGATATTAGATTTTGCGAGCCAAGTAATTATACAGCGCAAACTAAAACTCGTGCGAGGTTAGACTTGGTTCTCTGCGTTCTTTCATCTTTTTTTTCTTTAGCAAAGGATTTGTTGGATCTTTGGGTTTTAAGTTAGATGTATCACATGTCTTTTTGCAACTACTGAACAACTGCAGTACAAGATTTTGGTTCAAAGCAAAGGGAACACTTTCTGATGACCTTGCATTACATAGGTGTGTTATCACTCACTACAACTTAAAACTTGGAAAATTTGAGTAGTCTGATTGAAAGGATATGTCGCTCGTGGAAAAGCATTGCACAGCTATTAAATCATGCACATCTAATATGCCTATGTTGGATGGTTGAGTTGCAGATGTGTGGTGGCCTATATTTCAGATCTTCTATTTCTTTCTATAAGCTTGAATCCTCACCGTAGAAGGGGTTTAAAGGCAACATCGCTCAGTTTGGACCACACGTAAGTCTCCGTCTCTCATTTGTCAAAATTAACTCCTTTATGAGCCAAAAGAAAATGAAGTCTGACGTTCAGCCATATAGAGCAAGTATTCTGTTTTGATTTTTGTGTCTGTTGGATGTTTCTTTCCTTGTGATTATATCGCCAAACCTTTAAAAGATGACTGACTATATAAATGCAGTTAGTTGAAGAGTGAATTAAGCCGTATTGAACTTGTGAAGGAAGATCTAAGGCCAGACAATATAATTAGATAAATCTATATGGAAGGGTTAAGTCATCTAGTCTAACCAACTATGTTGGAATTCTTGATCAAAGTTCCACATCTAATATTCAAATCCATAAATGTAACTTTAACCTTTATAATTTTTTAATTTATCTGTCTGTATCTTCATTTCCAGGATGTGGTTCCACAGGTCTTTCCGAGCTGATGAGTGGTTATTGTACGTGGTAAGTACAGAAACCTTTGAGTTCTCTTGATTACATGTTCATACTTCGTAGTATATCTCTGGTCATCGGATATGTGTCAAGCACATTTCTTCTCTAGTTCATATCACTAAAGATTATCGGTTTCTCAGATTGAAAGCCCATCTGCCAGCAATGCACGTGGATTCTGTTCAGCTAGAATGTTTAACCAGAAAGGACAGGTAGAAGGATACACTTGTAACATACATTAGAAACAAAACACTCTTTGCTATATATTGACATTGGATTTTAACCAGTACTTCAAATTGGTTTTTGTTGACGACAGCTTGTGGTGTCATTGATTCAAGAAGGTCTAATTAGGACGGCTAAAGCACAACAACCAGTAGCCCAATCAAAACTCTGAAAACGTTCATCTCAACTTAATACAAATAAATACTTCTTCTTTTTTTAACAGAGAGTAGATTATTGTATATTTTATTGATCCCTTCAATAAAATCATTCCAAGTTGTAGAAATAAACAACCGAATCAAAATAATCTGTGGGTTATTATCATAATAATATTTTGTTTCATTAAGTGTTTTTTCTTTCTTTTTTTTTATATTAAAGATTACTGCTAAGTGGTTCCTCGATAAGATGTTTTTTAAATTTCAAAGAATTAATTGAGCCAGGGTGAGCGTGCATCTTTAGTAGTTAGTGAGCCTTTTAATCAGTCTCTAGACCCGTTTTCCATCAGAACTTTCCTCTCAAACCTTGTAAGCATCAAAAAGTACATCAAAAACGGGCAGTTAAAAAACCTAACACACTAAAACTTTTATTTTTAATTATCATATTAAGTCTATGAGCCCGTTCAACTCATTTGGATATTTAGGCATTAAATTAATAACTCGAATGATTAAGTTGAATAGAAATGTGAGCTTTCCTCCTTGAACGAGATCTATCACAAGCTAAGAATCGAAGTGATTCTAAGTGCTTTCCTTAATATCGAACGCCCCTCTTAATGGCTGAATCAACAAATTGAGAAGCTCCGATCTTTTTTGTGGTTATGCCGGCGATGATAGGTGGATTTGGGAATTGGTTTGTTCCCATTCTGATAGGTGCACCTGACATGGCATTTCCAGACTCAAAGGGCCTAAGAAAATAGAAATATATGGGATCTAGGGAAACTAAAGAAATAATACAAGATATTTAAATGAAATACTGTATGTACTAGGATTCAAAATAATTGATAGTTATAAATTGTTGTATTACTTATTCTTTATATTACTCTATTGAGCGATAACTTAGTATATCTACTATATGGCCATTAACTAAAATATGTCTATGGTTAACCAATTGCCGAGCTCCAGGAATGGTCGAAGCCATACCCAATCGAAAAAGTATGTTATCCAAACGCATTTCTAGTCATAAGTTAGTCTAGGAACAGATAAAAATTTTAGAATAATTTTTAGAAATAATAATATAATGTTTTAATAAAATAAATTTTTTATTTATTGTAGATTTTAAAACTATTTCTAGGATGTTTGATACTAAATCCAGAAGTAAAATTTAATCCCAGAAAATAAAAAACAAATATTTCTCGAAATATTATATGTTTTTTTTTCAAGAATTATCCTAAAATTGTGTTTCCAAACTAATATCTAGGCTTTCGACTTAATTAAATGAAAAAAGTAACTTTTATCCCAACACCCGCTTCTACAATCATTACCCCTTATCTTAATTGGATCTTCTAAATAACATCAACTCCGACTATGACAGATAAATCTGCACGAGGGAATAAACTTGGACAGCGCATGCAGATGAATTGCCGATTTAGTAACCAGTTGCCGATATTATGAAAATCAAATCCACCAACCCCTCCTGACTAGTATTAACAGCCACCTCTCTCTCTCCCGCTTCAGCTAATCAGTAATCCATCCATCAGAGTCTACTGCAAAATCTTCAAATTCCCCCTTTCTGTCTCAATGGAATCAACCAGTCTCTCAGTAAGATCTCCATACTCTTTATCTCATTCTTTCAAATTTATCTCTCACCCTAATTATCTGGAATTTTATTGATTTTATCGGGATTTTCAGTTATCAGGTATTGGAATGGGTAACGGAGGAGGAGGGATGGGAACAAATTCTACCTTAATATGTGCTCCAATAATGGGGAAAACAATCGATCAGATGTTTATTGATATGGCTAAAGCTAAAGAAATCGGGGTTGATATTGTTGAGATTAGATTAGATTACTTATCAAGTTTCAATCCTCAACAAGATCTTCAAAACCTAATCAAAAATTGTACTATGTCAACCCTTTTCACCTACAGGTACGACAGATTCTGTCTTTTCTCTTATTTCAGTAGCAATTTGTTTGAATGAGTTGAAATTCACATATGCATAGTTAAGTAACTTAAACTCATTCTGAAACAATGTATCCATATTTTTCAAATCAACAGCAGCACTTCCATTTATCTATCTATCTATCTATATATATTACCCAAATCAAATGGCAGCTTGACGCTAGCTAGCTTAATCAACTCCAAATTATGATGCTGTATATATGTTCAGAACAACTATCCTTATCATGACCACAATAAACTCAAATTTTGAGTTAGACGAACATCTGGTAGTCACCGAGCTGTCCACATACACATTTCATCTACCCGTAGAAGTAGTAGTAGTGCTAGCACTTTTTGTTTATAATTTCTTTCACCATCTGATTACAACACAACATTCTCTCTCATATTAACACTACTGTCACTACATCTACCAATTCCTTTAGGCTGCAAAACTGATAGACCCTGATCAGCACAATTCCATAAACCACCAACTGTTGACACAAACTCAGCCGTGCTCAGTATTTCTGTAGACCTGGGTTTCGAATCGTGCGAATCAGAAATAGATTTATTTACATTTTGTTGTAAACCAGAAGTATCAAGATTACTTCCGATTTTTGTAGTTTTTATTGAGATTTTTGGTTTGCTTCTGTGTTTCTTCTTTTGTTTCCCATCTCTGTAAATCTGTTTCTGTTGTTCTTTGGAAATATATTGATGATTTAGCTTAAAAAAGTTAGTAACTGATTTATTTGTGTTGTTTTACAAAGACCGAAATGGGAAGGTGGTGAGTATGAAGGTGATGATAGCATTCGGCTCGATGCACTTAAACTTGCCATGGAAGTGGGAGCTGATTATATTGATGTTGAGCTTCAGGTTAGTGTCTTTTTAATCTACTTACAATCTAGTTACGTTGTATTTATCTTTAGTAGCAGCATTTTCTTTGACCATTATGACGTTCATTGTGGTTTACTAAATTACCAGGACTTGGTTGATACTTATAGTTTTGTTTTTGTCTGAAGGTTGCACATGAGTTTATTAGTTCGTTAGATGAGAAGACGCGTGAAAAGTCTAAAATTATTGTTTCGTCTCATAACTATCACACCACTCCTTCAGTTGAGGAAATAGGCGATCTTGTGGCAAGAATACAATCTACTGGTGCTGACATAGTGAAGATTGCCACAACTGCTGTGGATGTCACAGATGTCGCTCGCATGTTTCAAATTATAGTGCATTCCCAAGTAAGCCATGTAATTCCGTACCCTTTATTGGAAATTCTTTTATAAGAAAAACAAGCGTGAAAAACTTTTTCACTGTCATATGTGTTTCTTCTTATCGTTTACAAAATTTACCTACAGTATGTGTAATAATAATACACCGCTTAATCGGTAACTTGCACGAACCAGTTTACTTCTTTATACATGTGCTCTTACAATTAGTTAAATCTCCACATATTAGTAACTCCGTTTTTGGTCGGTGTCAGGATAGGTGCCAACTGCAGGATCCTATTAGTTATTTTTTCCATACTTTACTACTTACTTGAATGTTTTCACACTTATTCTCACAGATTGATTGGAATTTCAGGTTCCATTTATAGGATTAGTAATGACTGAAAAGGGTTTGATCTCACGGTTACTTTGCCCTAAATATGGTGGATATCTCACTTTTGGTACTCTTGAAGAGGGAATAGTATCAGCTCCCGGGCAACCAACGATCAAGGATTTATTGGATAAATACAACCTCAGACACATAGGTCCTGATACAAAAGTATTTGGAATTATTGGGAAGCCTGTGGGTCACAGTAAGAGCCCTCTTTTGTTCAATAAAGCCTTTAAGTCCGTTGGTTTTAATGGAGTTTATGTGCCCTTTTTGGTGGATGACCTTGCAAAGTTTTTTGCTACATATGCATCTGCTGATTTTGCTGGATTCAGTTGTACGATTCCGCACAAAGAAGCCGCACTTAAATGCTGTGATGAGGTTGATCCAATTGCCAAGTTAATAGGAGCTGTCAATACCATTGTTAGGAGACCAAGTGATAGGAAGTTAATTGGTTACAACACGGATTATATTGGTGCTATTTCTGCCATAGAAGATGGGCTGAGAGGTTCAAATAAAATTTACCAGGGAAGTGGTTCACCCTTAGCTGGTAAATTGTTTGTAGTCATTGGAGCAGGTGGTGCAGGTAAGGCCCTTGCATATGGTGCAAAGGCAAAGGGAGCGAGAATTGTGATAGCCAACCGCACTTATGAGCGCGCCAGAGACCTAGCAGATTTGGTCGGAGGAGATGCAGTTACTCTTGCTCAGTTGGAAACTTTCTGCCCAGAGGATGGAATGGTTCTTGCAAATACGACATCTATAGGAATGCAGCCGAAAATTGAAGAAACACCCATACCAAAGCATGCCTTGAGTGCTTATGAATTGGTATTTGATGCCGTTTACACTCCAAAAATGACAAGACTCTTGCTGGAAGCGGAAGAATCTGGAGCCACAGTTGTTACTGGGGTAGAGATGTTCATCGGGCAGGCATATGAACAATATGAAAGGTTCACTGGTTTGCCAGGTGAATAACCAATCTCCTCTTATTCTTTCGTTTTACTCCTCTTTCCTGTTAACATAGTCCTAACACACAAATTTTCCTTCTTTCTGCAGCGCCTAAGGAACTCTTTAGGGAAACCGTGTCTAAACTGTAATTAGTAAGTTGATCTGGTTGTTACGCTCTCAGCGTATTTTACATCTGCAAATTTCATTTTATGAGATTGGTTTTGAGTTATACTACTACCCTATTGATATCTAGAGTTGTTGTAGCGAATGTGCTTTAGTCTGTACTGTTATATTACAGATCGATTAACCCAACCGATGGGGTGTCTTTGCAAGTGTTTATATTTTTGTTGTAATTTAGAGGATTCTAGACCAAAATAAAGCCGTTTCTCTTTTATCAATTTGGTGATTTATGTTTCTAATACCATGGAAGACTGTTCTTGATTGAGTGGTCCTGGTCTGTAGTGAGTCAAGAGATGTAATAACTAATACGACTGTCGAGTATTCTGTATTTTGATTTTTGAATTGTTAAATGTCAAGGGTGTGGAAATAGTTCTGGTTGGAATATGAATGAACTGGAAATTCTTTTCATTCAGTTTCATTACCAGGTAAGTACACATGCAATGCTGACTGATAAACATTAAACATCTCTATCTCTGCCTTGAAAGTTTGTTTGTTTTTGCTTTGAATTATAATAATGGTTGAAACTCGACTTTGTGACTTTTTCTTGTACTCGGCTCACGACTTGCTAGTTGGTACGAAGATGATTTCTAAGTTGATTTTTCATGGAGGGTCTTCTCTGCCTGGTAAATCCCATTACACAGAAAAAATGACCATTGTTAACTTCTTGTATCTGAACTTGAAGAATCAACTGAAAGAATTCTTGCAAGTTGAAATCAACGGTGTGGTGAGGTCCCATCTTGACTGAAATCGTGATAAATAATCATCAGCGGTGACGAAAATCATCGCGCACACTATGAGGGTATCCATCTAGGATTTTCTGTTCAATGTGATGATGAACTTGAATCAAATTTCAGACCTACATCATTATCGAATACAACAAACAATGGCTGCCTTTTTCAAGATTGAATTATTGTTTATATGCTTAGATGGGTGCCTCTAAACATTGAACCAGGTGGTGGAATTTTTTTAATAATACTAGTAAAAAAACAGACATCATTGAGTGAATTAAATCGTGGGACGAAAATGGCTGCTTCTTTTTTAACCTATTTTTTTGTTTAAAAAAGGCTTTTTCTTTTTTAACCTATTTTTTTGTTTCAAAAAGGCTGCTTTTCATATATATCACGATTGAATAATAATTATTTTTTCCATAAAGTGGTGGTGTCTATGGGTGCTCCTAAACAATAAACCAGGTGGTGTAAATATTTAAATAAAAATCTCATAAAAAGTGTTATTTTTAGACAACCCAGAAACCGCCCAAGGTCCCAAAAGTCACCCTTCTAAATCTTGACACTCCTTGTGGGAAACTACCGGTGGTAGATTAAAAATAGTTACGAGTGGATGATTTTGAGGCCGTCCAAAAGCACGTCAGTCTGGATTAATTGTAATTTTAATAGTAAAAAGGACAAGTAAATCAGTAAAAAACAGACATGGGCCTGCCTTTAGGCTACTAGGAAACAAAAAAGAAAACACGAAATGATACCAATTTTGACTTGATGGTTCCTTACTTAAAAATTACTCCACATTTGCCACCCCGGTCAGTAAGCAAACTGTACCTTGTGCGGCTGTTGAACCACAAATATTGATTTAATTATTTTTTTGTCTCACATACGTACACAATGGTTTGCCATGTGAATATCTCCATTCTCCTCCCATTCTTTTGTTTTTCTCCTCTTGGTTCTAAAAATTCTTGGCATTGGGTTTGATTACATGGTAGAGTCACACGAAATGATGACTTTATAAACTTCTCTATATCTGTCTTTAAGGGGTTGTTGGTAGGTAATGAGTTACAGAATTTAAGAAGGGTTGAAATCTTGACCGTGTGACTTTTCAGTTTTTTCTAAAGATTGAATCATAACTGGTTGACTTACTTTATTTTATTTTTTACTTTTAGGTTGGTGATTCTTGGTAAAAAGTAAATGCCACTTGAATAGTTAACCAGGTTATGCAAAACCTTGAAAAATAAAATAACAATAAAAAAAAATCATACTCTGTTTATTTGCCGGCAGTTGTATAATTTTTCGACCTCAAACACCCCTATTTTTAGTTCAAAGGGGAAGAACATGTGCAGGTGGCTATATACCTCAAAACAAAAAGTAAATAAAAGAAAAACAAAGGCTACTTATTTGCTGATGGCTTGTTATTTTCGAGTTTCGACCATTCAATTTCAAATAAATGATATGAGAGCATGGGCTGCTGGCTTCCAAAGAAAAAAAAAGAAAAAGATAAAAGTAGATGACGAAAACAAACACTACTTCATGGCCGTTCAGCGGAGTCTCACTATAAGCCGTTTAAGATTTACTATTCTCATATAAAAGGTTTAGATTGGTGGCCCGTTATGGGAAAGAAAGCAGGAAATAGGGATGATCGTCGTGGGTATATAGCAGGCAACTTCGTCAGAAGTGAGCCAACCAGCAGTCTAGACAGCAGAAAAGAATGGCCACCGAAATAGTGTCAGTGTTGACTTAAATTCCATTGTTTATTTATTTTTGCTTGTAAACTACTCCAGAAGATTTGCCGAGTCAGAGTTGGACC
Source organism: Papaver californicum (assembly GCA_023531435.1). Lineage (NCBI taxonomy): Eukaryota > Viridiplantae > Streptophyta > Magnoliopsida > Ranunculales > Papaveraceae > Papaver > Papaver californicum. The sequence goes on from JAJJMC010031074.1 coordinate 777,154, forward strand.
TTCTTCTTCACCTCCTCCAAGTCAAGTCCTGGTTGTTTACTTATATAAATATCCAAATTTTATCTCATACACGTGAAAAGAAAACAAGAACGTTGTTTAAATCCACCAGAACCCAGAAGAAATTCAAATTTAAACAAAGCAATAAAAAGAAATTTAAATACAGTATCCAAGAGAATTTCATCCTTTTGCAAGTAGAATAAAGTATCGTTTGTTTTGGTAAAGTTTCTAACTTTCCTTCCAGTTTTCGAAAATGGATATTGAACAAGGTAAGTTATTCTCCATCAAGTTTATTATGCTCTTTCAGATTAATATTTGATTTGATTATCATTTCTGATACTTTGTTATTGTTGGTCTTGGAATAGCAGTGATTGAGTTTTTAGCTCATGTTCCGTTACTACAGCGGCTTCCGAGTTCATCTTTTGTTAAGATTGCACAAGTACTACAGTTCAAACATTACAGTGAGTAGAGAATTTTTCGATTTTCTCTATTTATTGGGAATTTATAGCTGTTTCTGAATTGTTGTTAATCTGTTTTTGCGAAATGTAGACCGCGGTGAGTTCATTGTGCGAGTGGGAGATGCTGGAGATGGGATTTATTTCATTTGGGAAGGAGTGGTAATTGAAGAATAGAAATAATTTTTTTTTTTGTTTTTAATTACAAATGAAAATGTTATAAACTTGATGTTTTGATGCTTGCTTTGCAGGCTGAGGTTCATGGATCTATCAACGATAGCGAAGAGTTTCATGAAGATCGCTCCGAATTCCAATTGAAACGACACGATTGTTTTGGCCACGGTGAGAAATTGAATTTGATTATGTTCTTTTAGGAAGACATACAACATTACATTGGCCGAATTAGTGGGTCGGATACAAAAAGTAGTTGTCAAATTAGCGCAATTGAATCACTATGCATTAGCATTGTCCGCAGCTTTAACTTTTTTTTTTTTGATTTGAAAGAAGCAGCTTTAACTGTTGAAAGCATTTGTATTGCTTTATCACCGAGGGATAACACTCATACGAACTTTTTTTATAGGGACTGACACTTCTTACCACATGGCTGCTGTGGTTGCTTTAGACAAGGTAATTTTTCGCTAATTTGAATGTACACTGTTCGTCCCGTCACCGGACGCCTTTCAGTATTGTCTCAAGTGGCTCTCTGATGTGTTGTTGATCATTACAGGTTACCTGCTTGGTGTTGCCCAATGAGTATAGTACTTTGCTTGAGCCATTGTCAATCTGGAGTGCCACTGAAACTGAAGAGAACTCGATGATAGAACGCATACTGCAGTTAGAACCAGTTGAGGTACGTCGTTCATATGCTTGTTTTTCTTTGTGCTTCATGCCATAGAATTTGTGATTTGTAGCTTCTGAAAACCTTTTTCACGGAGATGGAAATATGTTAATCTTTTGATTTACGCTAATCCTTATTCCTTTCTTTGTTTTCTATTTGTTGAAGGTGAATCTATTCCGAGGATTTACACCGCCTGATGCGCCACAGTATGCAAAGTGTTACGGAGGCCAGATCATTGCACAGGTATGGTTTACGTACTTGGACTTGTCAGAAACTCATAATATTGCTGTGCTTAGAACATTTGAGTAAAACATAGGCAAACAAATACTCATTGTTCTTAACGGTGTCTAAGTACAAGTATCTACATGCCATTGTTCTACATTACGAAATGCTAGTGGTAGTCCATTCAATTTTGAATTGTATCTAGAATTATTTTTTTTGAATTGCATCTGACTACGCGATTCTCAACACCTAGTAAAGGTTACCTTATTCCTCATAGTGATATTCCCTTATGCGATTCACTTGTCTCTGTTGGTAGGCATTTCCTCATAGTGATATTCCTTTATGAGATTTCACTTGTCTCTGTTTGTAGGCATTGGCTGCAGCAGCAAAGACCGTTGATCATTTTAAACTTGTCCATAGTTTGCACAGTTACTTCTTGCTCGGTGGGGATCAAAACAGTAAGTCCAATTCCTATTTATTACACTAATGTATCTCTTTTTCGTTCATTGAACTTTAAGTTTGCTGGAACTATCTTTATGTCGCGAATCTACTCGAGCTTACATGCTGCTTTTAAGCATCACTGACCGTTTAGATACTGGCAATCTATCTCTCTTTTAAGGTGTAAAACCTTCAAGTCTACACTTACCTAACCATGTCATATACATTGTCAGTGCCAATTTTATATCAGGTCCGTCGTTTACGTGATGGAAATAGCTTTGCAACCCGAAGTGTAGATGCAACACAAAATGGGAAAATTATTTTTACTTTAACTGCCTCATTTCAAGTAAGTACTTTCATGCTCATATAATTTTGCCCTATTCATGGTTAGGTGTGCTTAGAATGTTTTCTGATCTCACTAATCATCAGTCAACATCTGTTTCGCAGAAGGAAGAAAATGGGTTTGAACACCAGGATATAAGAATGCCATGTGTTCCTGCTCCAGAAACGGTAATTGAACTTCAATTATCTGCTTTATTATTCCAAAGGCTCTTAATAGACTTGTCTTAGGTGATTGACATCCAGTATTTTGCTGCAGCTTCTGAGGAAGGAAGAGCTGAGGGATAGACAACTTTTGGATCCTCGCCTTCCCAAGAATTATAGAAACAAGGCGGCTGGAAGAAAGTACACGAATATGCCAGTGGATATAAGATTTTGCGAGCCACGTACCTATACACACCAAATAAAAAACCCTTCAAGGTCGATATCTTATTTCCTATAGTGATACTACTAGTTGACAAATTAGAGCATGGATTTTTCTTTTCAATATTATGTGTTTTGACAAAATCTTAATAACCGCAGTACAATGTTCTGGTTTAAAGCATGGGGAAAACTTTCAGATGATCCAGCCTTGCATAGGTGAGTTTATACAACTTAGCAACCTTATGACCCGACAGTTCTTTCACGCACTATTTCATTATGCACTTCTAATATGCAAAAGATATCGTGATTCGTTGAATTGCAGATGTGTGGTAACATATATTTCGGATTATATCAGTCTTACAGTAAGCTTAAATCCGCATCGTAAAAGGGGTTTGAAGCCAATACTACTCAGTTTGGATCATTCGTGAGTCTCTTTATTTTTCCTTCATTTATTCAGTTTTTCATATGTTAAATATCTGGCAGTGTAACAATCCCTTCTTCTGCTTCCTTTTCGTAGGGTGTGGTTTCACAGGCCCTTTAGAGCTGATGACTGGATATTAGCCGTGGTAAGCATATATAAAACTTCACAGGCATTCTTGTTCTTTAGTATATGTAGATTAACAGTCTAACACCTTTGGTTTTTAACAGATTGATGGCCCATCTGCCAGTGGTGGCCGTGGATTCAGTCAAGGTCGCATGTTCAACAAGCAGGGAGAGGTAGATTGACTAGCTTATATCCTACTCTACATTTCAGAATTAGCACATCATGGATTAGGTCCTTAGGACACCGAATTTCGACAAATTTTGTATCCTCTGTTTTCAATCATTTAAAGCTTGCTCACAAGCTGATCACCGACTCAGTTGACATCTTGCTGGAAAGGAAAGCATTAAATAACTCTTTAATTTTTGATCTACAGCTAATTGTGACATTGATTCAAGAGGGTGTAATCAGGGCAGCTAAACCACGACCTCCAGTAGCCAAATCAAATTTGTAAATTGCATGTCTTACAATAAGGTAAGAGACACTACACCTACATTATTTTTCCCACTTCACAGAACCTGAATTAGGTCCTGCGGCTGGGACTCCCAAGGTTTCGGCCGCCAGTGTAGCTCAATCATCTCACATTTTACACTGCACCGTCACTGTAGGTGAGAATTGAAGGCACTGGTTGTAGTTCGCTATCACCCAGTACTAATCTGAACAAAAGACCCCCCATGTCAGTGGTGAAGAGTTCAACCACCAACTAGTATCCACATCACTAACATGGTCGACTTTTGTTCATGAAACCCGATTGGTACACCGAAATGCAGACATGTTCTAGATACTGTGTATTCTACTTTGTGAATTTTTCATATCCATCCTAGCTAAATCTTGTGTACTTGGAATGCGAATTTGCAGGACGAAACCGAAGAGACACCAGTGACCATCTAGAGTAAACTCTACTGCATGAAGAAATGAATGAAAGAGTCGAAGAGATGTAGAATTTGTAATTTTGGTTCTCTAATTATTTTTTTGTAATTTTGTAAGCATTTGTTGTACATATCTTTTGATCTAATACATAAAAGTAACCAGCTAATTCCTGGCTCCCCTAACACAAACACGTATATTTAAAATGGTACTAAGAAAATATTAGAGATTATATTGCACCTCAAATGACATGTCATATTTGGGCGATGGTGTGCCTGTCGATTCATTTAACGAAACAAATAATGACGGATAATTATTTGTTTAATAATATTTGTATCCGATAATTATTCGACGAATATTAAAATAGAAAATTTATTGATTTAATTATCCATATAATTAGTTATAGATAGGTCCTTTCGTATTAACAATTTAACTGAAGGTCCTTTTTCTTTGAAACTTGAAAAAGATTAAAAAAAATCTTTTTTTCCAAACGTGTGAAGTCTAAAACAGATTTTTCTTTCCAATTGAAACATAAGATCTCTCATCATTCTCTCTCTTTTTGTTCTTTCTCTCCTTTCGAAACCAGCTAGATAACAAAAAAATTGAAACCGGTCGCATATGTGATCTAGATTTTCTGAAATCATTCTCTCATCATAATCGCCGGGATTGACAAGAAAATCATCAAACCAAAACGAGAAATTTCATTTCCCCTACTGAATATCATCGAGAAATCAGAATTGATACTGTAATCGGAGAGCATCCATGTTTCATCTCAACATCCTAGACGACAACGATGGATTCAATTTCAATTCAAATACTCTCCCCAGTCCCATCACTTAAACGACGACAAAAGACGACTCTACCTTTTGTGGCTTCCCTTGATCTGTCAAATTTCTGGAAACATGGACCTGTGACGACACCGTAAAATTATCTCCATCCTGAAAGTAGATCCAAGTGAGTTATACTTGGGGACTGACGACTCCTTCACTTTTGAAAAATTTAACGCAATCACATCCTTCGACTAGAAGGTCTAAGCATCAACGGTACTAGCGAAAAAACCGCATACATCAAAACCCACACCCTCACAGCAACCCCACACGACTGGGAAGTCTCTTCTTCTTACCTGATCACGTCCAGAATGGTGACTCCATCCTTGTTGCTACTACTTATTTCAACCACATGTGTCTACTGTTGGACACGCAACGAACTTCGAATTCTCAAAGTAATGTCGTCAAATTCTTTCATTCTTTGAAAAAACCCTCATGAACAAAGCTCATGGTCATGGTGTTCATCTAAGCCATCACTGGAATGAGGAAGCCACAACCATCTCCAGCTCAGGACGAACATCCATAGTCACCTCAGATTCAGGCTTCTCCTCTCAACTTCCAGAATATTGGTTCACAAGTTGCTGGTCAGGGATCCAATGATATGGTCACCATGGAAAACTCTCACGCTATGAATCCTCTGGTGAAATCCCTGCACCTCTTCTGGTACAATCCTTGCCTCCTCCACCACACGCTTTCTTCTCTAGGGAATAAGGAGTTTTCATCAAAGATGAAGTTTCTCACAGAAGCTGAGACATTATTCAAAGAGCTAACATCCTCATAAAGCCACCATCTTTACAACGACAACATCTCACAACGCCACCTTTTAACACTAGCTCGGTCTACTCCTCTATTTTTTGTTGATGCTCCCATCATTACCTCTTCATTTTAAAAATTAAAAAATCGACAACAATCAGTAAGAACGGGTCAAAGCATTCTTCACAAAAAATGTTAATATATGTCTCTGCTATGACATACCAGAAGGGCACGTCAATCGGAGACATGAACTAGGAGATATGGCTCTTACGCTAAAGTCTACAGAATTTGAAAGTTCACACGAAATTACTAATCACAAATGTTTACGCATGGTTGGATGACCTACCAAACTCCGGATCAGATGATTCTTTTTGCATGTGATAACATGGTCTCTTGACTTCAAAAGTTGGGGTCAAACATTGAAATCCGACATCTTATGAAACTTCAAAAGCTTCTGGAGCGAATGGTATACAAATTAGGGTTTCCAAATGAGATTTAGAAGACTCATCTTTACAGAGACCTCATCCTCATGTGGACTCTCATCTTCTCGGACATACTATCATCTCAGGTCCCACTGCATCTCCCAAGAAGACCACACTACACTAGAAAACATCATTAACCTTGTTGTATCAACACTGCTCCACTGTTGTGACTATGTTATCCCAACTTATGATACTGCCGATACCAACCCTATTATTCAGTGCTTCCGCTAATGTGATATCAAACCAACATATATTCTAAACTTAAAGAGTTGATATGTTCAAGTCTACGACAAGATCACTAGAGTCCGCCGCCATCCCCACCCCCAGTTATGATCTACCATCAGCTTCTTCTGCCGGTTTCCAATTATTTTTAACTTTACTGTTATTAGCTACAACCCAAAACATCTTCTTCGGGTGTCCTATCTCTCATCTACTGCCGCCTTACTGACGTTTTCACTAGCACTTGAACGTTGCATACTCAAAACCTTAGCACCGACGTCTACAACTTGCTCACAAGAAAGTTTGAGTTTAAGGCCCAACTCAGCATCAAAGACATTCCCGGACTATCAAGTTAAATTTTGTACGTTTATTTTCTTACTGTCACCATGTAGTATTTACTACGCAACATTATTGTTCCTCACTAAGGAGAAAAATTACAAATGCTGTTACTAGATTTATGGTCAAGATTTTACTTTAATAAGCAATATTGTTGATGTTGCGGTAACAGTAGATGGATTGGTGATTGTCTAATTGATATTTTAAGTTTATGGTAGTTGATGGTAGCTATGTTGTTAAAGGCACCCGAGGTGCTCGCCTAGGTGCCAAAAGCGCCCAAGGTGTGAAGTTAGCGTCTCGTCAGTGAGACGTCAAAGGTGAGAACTACTACCTTTTTTTTCTGGTCGCCTTAGGCACGCCTAAAGGTTAAAGGAACGAGGCGGAAGGATTGGTGCCTCGGGTTGCCTCGCGCCTCACACAACATAGGATGGCGGTGTTGCAGTCGATCGATTATCACTGGTGTAGTGGTGTTCCATGAAGGAAGAAACAAGGGGTAATTAAAACTTTGGAAGGGTAAAAAATGACATGTGTGAAGCACATGTATCACTTAACCCCTAGTTGGACGGAAAACGTTATGCTTTGGGTTGGGGATCAATATATTTATATATTGGATATCAGTTAAAGTTTGAATTATATTTTGAGGGGTCATAAAAAAAAACCTTAAAATAAATGTTATAAACTAAAAAATTAGAAGATAATAAACATAAATAAATAAAATGAAAAAATAAAAGATAATTTTATTCACGTATATATATATGAGTTGTGTATATTATAAGGAGAAAATCAATTATTTACATGAGTTGACAGTAAGGATCGTGTTAAGGCCAATAACCCAGTTGTACAATGATTATACGAAATACTATCTATCTACTTGCACTTCAGCCTTATAAGTTTATGTACCAAGCACAAACAGCAACAACCAATCAGATTGGCAACAGAAGACTTACGATTTTCTCTCTTCAACTCTTATCACATCCCATACTGTGCACTAGGTTTTTCCATGCTATATACTTCACGAGATTAAGGGAAGAACAGAACAAAAAACACAAGGGCTATACAAACTGAACCCGTTTCATTGCATAAAGAGGAATATACAGATTTTCCCAACAAGGGACTTAACAAGCTTATTCACCCGAGTGAAGCTTAACTCTCAATTGGCTCACACCCCAATTCGTGGCTTTCATTTCCATGGGTTATGACCGGCAATACCAATGGTTCAGTGGATCATCTTCACCGATAAGTATTCATCCTAGCATGCTTGCACCAAAGCATGCTCATGCCTAATACTTTAGACACTTAGCAACGGAAGACTTCAATTCTTTTCTCTCAACTCTTAATGTATCACATACATACTACATTAGAAGCTTTGTCATGGATCAAATTCACAAAATCAGAAATATAACGAACAAAAAGATATAACGCAACAAACACATTTCATTACATCAAAAGAAGATTACAAAATTCGTCCATCAATGGACTAAACAGGCCATTCACCCCTTTGTTGATTGTCTAACTCTCAATGGCTCCTCTATAATAAAACTCAGATTATAATTCTAAAAAAGGTATTTACCAGATCTTAAAATAACATCGAAAAAGCCTGAAAAATTGATAATACGATGAACTCTGAGGTGTGCACAAATTGAATTAACGGACATTCATATAAAGTCTATTAAAATACCATTTAAATTAAAATCTGATTAAAAAGATATTCATACAAGTTCGACCAGAATAATTGGCGAAAATTACCACCAACCCCAGGGTTTGAAAGAATGGATCTATAGACCGGGCGTGGCAAACTGGACCGGGTAAATTAGGTGGAGTTTGACCGTCGAATTTAATCTTTGACTGGAAGTTGAATTTGAGCACTGACTGACATCTGACTTTACCAATCAAATATAGGTTAACTTGCTGATTTAACAATTTGGTACTTAAAAAAATGATACCACATCTAAGGGCATCCAAAGTCACGCGACTATGCTAAAAGACTAAAGATCAAAAAATTTGATCTTTACTCCGGCCAAAAAACAGTCATGGATAGTCAAGCGGGGCTCTAGCATTGCGCATGTTGTTGAGCGAAGGCTTAGCGCTACGCTTGGGAAGACGGACGGGATTCTACCATTTCGTTTGCTTGAGATGGTGTAATAGCGTACCGCATGATGTGGAGCGGAATGCCAACGTAACGCACAAATCCAGACGGTACCCTAGCACCTTGCCCAAACGACGGGCGGTATTCCAGAAGCACGCCTGGTGGAGCGAAATTCCAACATCCCTCTGAATAAATTGTGCATGTGCGAAATTATTGTGTGGGCAGAATGGGACGGGCGGTGTCCTAGCGCACCGCCTGATTACCCCAAACGAAGCACTAGAGTATCGCTTGGCTTAAGTTATTAGTTAAGTTACAATATTGTTTGTTAGTTAGTTAATTAGTTAGTAGTTAGTTTGTACCGCTTAGTTTAGTTAATAAGGCTTGATTAGTTTACTTAAGTTATTGCTAAGGATTGTTAGTTCACTCGTAATTAGTTAGTTAGTTACTTAGTTTAGTTAGTTAATTAGTTTAGTCAATTTGCTTAGATTAATTAATTTTGTTTAGCTTAGTTAATTAGCTTAGTATACTTAATTTATTATGGTTTGTTTTGGGCAGAGCCTTAGCATTTTGGACCAGGCGGGATGCTAGCAATGGGCTCCAACTGAGCGGTGTCCAGCAGCACGCTTGGAGGTGGGCATTACTCTGGTACTTCGTTTCGTCAGGCGAAGCCTCAGCATAACGCTTCGTCATGCGAACTACCACTGCATCGTCGACTGAAGATTATTTTTGATCGGCTACAGTTGATTTGAGCGATTAAAGACTTCTTTTAATCGCACGGTTGCGCTTCCTTTTTCTCGACTAAAGATCAAGCTTAATTTTTAATCCGTGTTTTAGTCGATGATTGCAGTCGCTATAATGTGCCATCCACCGGTAAGAGGTAAGATGGAAGATAAAGATGTTAATAATTCATTAAAAAAATGTCAATAAAACAAAACTAGGGAAATTATTTATTGCCAATTTTGATTTTTTTAATTAAAAACTGAAAATTAGTTATCCGTTTGCTAGAATCTACATTGCATGACATACTCTATATCCAGCAGTAGAGACTCCGTCTCGGAGTTGTGATATTCAATTTTATTATCCAAAAGAGCCTAAAAAATAAACAAAAAATATTAAACAAGTATATTTTTAGAAAAAATTGATTATCTTAATTAGTTATTTAGAAACAAAATTTGTTGAAACAATTTGTCCTCATGCACCCATAAAAAAAACGCCCCCATCGAAATTTATCCTCAATTTGGGTCCAAGGAGATGTACTTCAGATTTGTATGAACCATCTTTCCATGTTTAAGATGCTTCTTCATATGCCTTAATAAACATTAGTGCCAGATTTCTATGAAGTTTTATAAGGCGTAGTAATATCAAGAGAATCTTCAAAATATTCGGAGCATAAGTATTTTCAAGATTTCTTTCTTCTTTTAAGATTTAAGGAAAAAGATTTCATCATCCAAATAAAAGAATTTTCTATTTCAGATGAGCAGGAAAAAAGAATGAATGGACAAAAGACCATATGGCAGAAGAGATATTTATTTATTTAGCAACAAAGATGATCATTACATGAGCTTATAAACTAAGAAACCAAACCAAACTCAAACGTATGAAACAGTAGCTTAAACTAATCTAGCCTTGCTTGGTGCAATCAGTTTTCTTGAAAGAAACCTTCTTGCCCTCGATATCGTATTCGACGAGGAAATCAATCTGAGCTATGTTCCCATAAATGGCTATAGAATCAGAAGGAACGAAAGTTGAACAAACAACACCATCAGCAACTAAAACAAAAACATTACGTGACTCAAGTTCAACGTTTGCATCTGTGAAATGAACGGTAATGCCGGGGAATGACAAACTGGGACTGTCTGCAAAACATAAACTCAAACCTTCTGGACCAGATATTGGCTCAGCGTCGATCGCTTTCCTAAGCTCGGTTTCGAATTCGGCGTACATTGATGATGGGAGAAGAGTTAAAGTCGTTCCGGAATCGATTATAATGTTACCTTGTTTCTGGTGACGGCCATTATCATTATTAACCTCTATGCTGCTGCTTTTGTACAGAACCTTGTTTTCGTTAACGCTAATACCTTCAAGGGACAGATAATAGAAAGTTTTTTGTGATAGTTGAGACGACGATATTAGCGGAGTTGAAACCACACCTCTTCCTGTAATCTCAGCATGACTACCAAAATTCAACTTACTCGATTGCTTAGAATCAAAAGGAAGTAAACAGTAAGAGAATTTTGATTCAATTCTTGAACCTAATTGAGATACTAAAGAATATCCACCACCACCAAGACCAACTAAACCAGACCCATTCATACTAAAAGTTCCTGCATTGTTATGGCCACAGCCAAATGCAATTTTCGGAAGTTTAACGGGTCGACCACTTGTTGAATCAAATGATACGGTTTCAAATGCAAGGTTCCCTTCAGAGTAAGAACGATCTCCATAAGCAACACCGTACTTGCACAGCCTTCTTTCACAAGTGACATCGTGGAAATTTTCGCAAGTTCGGGAAGCACAAGGAACGTCTATGTAGGTTGATGATTTTTTTGGATCAAAGACTGGAGCAGTTTGATTATAGCAATGTGCACAAGGTTTGCATTGAATCCAAGTAAGATCACTCCCAGTATCCATTATAGCAAGTAGTTGACGAGGAGGAGTTCCTATGAAATATTCAATAGGAATTCACCATTGTTAGCAGTCAGACTTGCTCTGATAGTATCATCACCATTGCCATGGCCGTTAGCTGCAGAAGCCAAAGTTGATGATAAGTAATTCACACGGTGCATAGAACGACGAACGACTTTTTGAAATCGATCGGTAAATGTGTCTAATGGGTTGTAAAAAGGTGAGTCAGGAGAATCACGATGGATTAAGTTAACACTAAAACCATTTCCATGGACAGAAATTGAAACTGAAAGAAACAGAAGGACGAAAAGAGAGAAATGATGAGTTGCTGCCATGGCGATCGAGATGAAGAAGAAGTAATTGTGATGAGGATGCGGACGAGGATTGGGTTGATGAATATTTATAGAGATAAAATCTTGATTGATATGGAAGATAGAAAGATTTTTAGGTTGATGTTTAACTATTATCGTATTATATATGTGCATGCATGAATATGGAAGGTCGAATTTTTGTAAAACGGAATGCGAAAATCCTCATTTTTAAGGGAATAAATGTTTCAAAATAAATGACTTTAGAGGGGTGTAGTAATGGTGGCAGCTAAAGCACGATCTGTTTGTAAAATCTAGGGGTGTTGGAACACACCTCACCCTTTCTGGATAAAAATAAGCCCCAATGTGCTACAGACTTTTTTTTTTTTTTTGACACAAAATGTGCCACAGACTTGCCCTTACCAGACAACAAGCATAAAGGGAGTAGAATTTTTTTTGAAAACAGTTATAATCAATCCAACACAAACATCATAATAAAATACATCAAATAAATCTTAACAGCTCAAGTGAACTGCCGGAACCCACAGACCCCTGAAAAAAAAAACTTCTAGTAATATTTTAATTTTTGATCAATCAAATAAATAATAAAAACATCAAAATATAAATAAGGACATCAATTATAAATAAATCGAAACGACAAAAAGCACACACACGTAGTTCTTTACCCAAAATAGGAGTCAAGAACGGGTTAATTCCAGACCAAGTATCATAGTAAAGAAACCCATTATAACGTAAAGCAAAGTAACTGACAGTAAATAAAACCAATTTTACTGCAGCCTTTGCATCCATACTGAGAATGACCGCTTTAAGGTAATCAATAACTCCAATATGGTGGTGCCTCGTTCTCTTTCGTAGCTTAACTATTTTCCGTGCCAAACTCCAAATGAAGAGCCCAATTCCTAAAATGCAGCAGACTCCAAACAATATTTGGACTATAATAAACTGATAATTTAGTTCAACATAAAAATCTGGCAGCATGACGTCTAATATTGACACATAACCGAAGGCGATGCATATGATTGAAATGCACATCAACGTAACAAGAAATCGCACTTGGTTGACAGATGTTTCAATCATAAACCCACAAATGATCAAAAATATTATAGTTAGAGACACAAAAAGCGCAACTCCGTTAGTAACGATGTAAATCAGGTATTTGGCTGGGCATGTATAAGCCAATATAGGGTATCCAGCATAGAGCATCAAATAAGGGTAAAAAACACTGTTGCTGCTAGTATTCCCACTGATGTTGTAGTATGGAAGAACATGATCGGTAAACGTCGAATCTTCCAAGATTAAACCTTTATATAGCATAGAGGATATAAGCTTATCGTTGTCCATAATATCCATAAGAGAATATACAAAACTTCCAATGTTAGAAGAATGTTGTTCCCCTTTAGGATATTTCGACAAGTACCTGTGCAAACCACCAGATACGGAGGAGTTAAACATACGATGAAGATAATAGGAAAAAGTAACCGGATCATCTGTAGAGTTAACTTTAGAATCATCTTGCCAAACCCCACCAGGAGGGTTCATTGCAGCTTGAAAGGCGATTCCTGCTATCAATGTTGCCACCACCATTAATGCGTCGACCCTTCCTTTCATCCCTTCATGCTTATCACCATTTTTAGACAAAGTATTAATTTCCAGATTATTCTTATTGTCGTGTCCAAGATACTTAAGAAACCTGGTTTCAAGATTATTCTTATTCTCTGGTGATAAAGCATTCAAGGCTTCAGCAAAGTCAGCACCAGTTATTTCAAGTTTTAGATTGCCACTTTCTAGTAAGTAATGTACCATCTGCAAACAAAATTAAGTTGGTTATTGTTTTTAAGATAATACACAAATCAACACGACATCAAAAGAACAAATCAAATTTAAAAGGATTTGATCCGAACTAAATAAAAAAGGAATGGAGCTGGAAAAGATTGAGAAGTTGTACCTCCATTTTCCCTGTTTCTGCAGCAAGTTGTAAGACTGTTTTGTCATTATTGTCCTTGGAGTTGATAATAATATTTGGGTCGGAAGCCCGTGCAAGTGCCAACTTGTCTACCAATAGCTCGAGGGTTTCAATGCTACTGTTACTTTTAACACAGAAGTGTAGTATGGTCTCACCATTATCATCATTCTTTAGGTGAATTGCTTTGGGTAGTCCTTCTTCTGTTAGTGCTTCCATGATATCCACTCGATCGTTCATAGCTGCTAGATGTAGAGGTGTTCTTTGAGCTTCATCTTTAACTACACAAATATCAGGTTCGGCTGTTATCAACAATTCCACCATCTGAAGACTTGCTTTTGCTGAAGCAAGGTGAAGTGGAGTCCATCCTCGGTTGTCTTTAATTGATGCAAGACCATTGTTCAAAGATAGAATTTTTTTTTGCAAATTTTATATCATCAGACATAACGGCTATATGTAATATTGTTCTACGAAAACAAGTAAATACTTCATCTAGATTACTAAGACGTGGATCTTCACAACAGAATTTCTTTCGGCAGTAATGAACAAGTTTTGTTGACATTTGTAACAGCATCTCCTTTTTTTCACCTTCAGTTTCTCTGTAAATGTCTAATGAAATGAGACTTGACTAGAAGACCCAGGTGCTAGCTAGTATTATATGGCTGTAGTTCATGTTGAGAAAAATTTAGAGTGAACAACTCTAAACTTACTAATATTGG